>APFE030493856.1:0-27500 GCA_000404065.3 Pinus taeda | reverse complement strand
TTTCTGAGCTCATACACACCTCTTGGATTCATCCCAAAAACAATATAAAATGGACTCATTCCAATACTTTGGTTTGGAGTGTCATTATAAGCAAACTCAACCTGAGCTAGTGCTAAATCCCACTGCTCAGGATTTTGATACACTAAACTTCTCAATATGTTCTCCAAGATTTTGTTTACCACTTCGGTCTATCCATCTGTTTGAGGATGGTATGTTAAACTGAAACTGAGGTTAGCACCTAGCTTCTTCCAAAGAGTTCTCCATAAATGCCCTACAAACTTTGTATCTCTATCAGACACAATACTTACAGGTAATCCATGTAATCTTACAATTTCTGAAAAAATTAGATTAGCAATATGTGTTGCATCACTAGTCTTCTTACATGTAAGGAAATGTGCCATCTTGGAAAATCTATCTACCACAACATAAATGGAAGCATTCCCCCTTTGAGTTTTAGGTAACACTAAAACAAAATCCATTCTAGCTGCATCCCATGGTTGGTCTGGTATTGGCAATGGCTGGTACAATCTTGTATTCTGGCTTCTCCCTTTAGCATGTTGACATATCCTACACTTCTCAACAAATATCTTAACATCAGTCTACATCTTTGGCCAATATTAAAAAGAATTTACCTAAGCAAAGGTTTTGTCTTATTCAAAGTGACCAGATAATCCTCCATTGTGTTTCTCCTTTATTATGTTTTCCCTCGTAGAAAATTTGGGAATGCACAACATGTTGCCTTTAAACAATAAACCTCCTTGGATAAGAGAATCTAACCAGTGACTTCTATTATGAACTATTGGATTTTGTACTGCTGCATAAATATCTTTGAAATCTGCATCATCTTTATACATATCAACCATTTCTTCAAATCCTAAAACACCAACTTTTAATTCTTGCACAATGAAATTTACCCTGCTTAAAGCATCAACAACTTTTTTCAACTTACCACTTGTGTGTTTTATCACAAAAGTAAAGCTCTGCAAAAACTATACCCACTTGGCATGTTTCTGGTTTAATTTTGGCTGGTTTTTTATGAACTGTAATGCATGATTGTTAGAATACAATATAAACTCCTTTGGTAGCAAATAATGTCTCCATTCTTTTAAGGCTTGTACAATAGCATAAAATTCTTTATCATAAGAAGAATACTTCTTCTTAGCTTCATTTAATTTCTCACTAAAGTATGCTATTGGTCTCTATTCCTGACTTAAAAGTGCTCAAATTGCAACTCCACTAGCATTTGTTCCAACTTGAAATACTTTTTCAAAATCAGGTAAAGCTAAAACTAGTTTCTCTGTGATTTTCCTCTTCAAAAACTTAAAATTCCTGTCTGTTGCTTCTGTCCACTTGAATGGCTGATTATTCTCCTTGATTGTTTCAAGAATTGGTGCACAAATCTGACTAAAACCTCTAATAAATTTCCTATAAAAACTTGCAAGACCATGAAAACTTATTACCTCAAATATATTCCTTGGAATAGGCCAATTCCAAATTGCTTGGACTTTCTCTGGATCCATTTTCAACCCTTCTTTAGAAACTACAAATCCCAAGTAAATTAATTATTCTTTCATGAAACTACATTTCTTCAGATTTATCAATGGTTTCTCTTTTTGTAGAGTTCTTAAAACCAACCTAAGATGCTTTAGATGTTCTTATTTACTTCTACTAAAAACTAGAATATCATCAAGATAAACAATAATAAACTTGCCTACATATTCCTTCAAGACTGCATTCATCAATCTCATGAATGTTCTAGGTGTGTTAGTGAGTCCAAAAGGCATCACTAACCACTCATACAACCCACTGTTTGTTTTAAATGCAGTCTTCCATTCATCTCCTTCTCTAATTCTTATTTGATGATATCCACTCTTCAGATCTATTTTAGTAAAATACTTTGACCCACTCAAACAATCCATTAAATCATCCATGCATGGTAAAGGAAACCTATACCTAATAGTGATCTTGTTTATGGCTCTAGAATCTGTACACATACGCCATTCACCTCCTTTCTTTGGACTGAGTACTGTTGGTACATCACATGGACTAAGAATCTCTCTGATTAGTCCCTTATCCATTAGTTCTTGCACTTGTCTTCCAACTTCTGCATTCTCTTGAGGAGTTAATCTATATGCTGCTTTGTTTGGAAAACTTGTTCCTAGTATTAGGTCAATATGATGACTAATACTCTTGATTGGTGGCAATACATTTGGAAACTCATCCACAATAATATTAGCAAAATTGTTCAACAAAGTTTTGATTTATTCAGGTAAATCATCTAAGTTTTTGGAAGTCAAAATTACCTTAGGTCTCCCTATGATAGCAAAATGCATTTCTTCACCTTTCCACTCATCAGCATAACACTGTTTCCAGGTGCTCCTTTGTCAGCTTCATCCTTCAATGGCAGCAGTGTATGTTTATTTCCATCCTTCTCTAAAGTATAAGTATTTTTCCTTCCATCATGAATAGCTTTCTGATCAAACTGCCAAGCTCTTCCCAACAATACATGGCATACATCCATTGGCATTACATCACACAATATCACATCTTTATAAGTACCAATTTGTATCTCTACCTTGCATTGTTCTATCACAATAATCTGATGTCCTTTTTGCAACCATGACACTTTGTAAGGAGTAGGGTGTACTATCTTCACTAATCCTAGCTTGTCCAATATCTCTATAGAGACAAAGTTATCAATGCTTCCATTTTCAATTATCACTTTACAACATTTGCCTTTGGATTTGCATGTAGTTATGAATAAACTCTTCCTCTGAGCTGGTTCTCCAGTCTCTTTCTCTACCTTTAGCAATACCCTTTTCAACAACAGGGATTCTCCTATTCAGGGGATTCTTCCTTTTCTATAATTTGAGGTGTTTCTTCCTTTTCCTCAGCCACATTCACATTCCTCTAACTTGTTGGTCTATTATGAGGACAGTCCCATGATCCATGTCCCCATTCTCCACATGTGTAACACCGAATATCTCTTCCTCGACCTCTTCCTCTGGGTGAAAATATTCCTCTATTAAAATCTCCCCTCTATGGTGGTCTACCACTTGAACTTCCTGCTTCACTCTGATGTTGTTGAAATCTTGGTCTAGTAGTTCCTCTACCTCTTACTGAACTTTTCCCTCTATTCCTCTTATTTTGTTTCCTCAACATCTTCTCTTCTGCCTTCAAACTTGCTTGATAGGTATCTTCAATGGTCTTTAGACTCAGTAAGATGATCTCATCTTGTATGTCATATCTTAAGCCATTGATATATCTAGATACCTTCTCCATGTCATCCTCTGCATGTCCTACTCTAATACTCAATCTATAAAACTCTTATGTATATTCTTTAATGGACATTCCTTTTTTCCTTAAATTCTATAACTGTTTGAAAATATTTAACTAATAATCTTTTGGCATAAATTTAGCTTTCATTTTACTCACCATTTTGTCCCATTTCTTGATCTTGGACTTTCCTTTCCTTGTTTTGGGTGTTTGTAGTTCATCCCACCAATTAGCTGCATGACCCTTTAATCTGGTAATTGTAAATTTCACCTTCTCTTTGTCATCAACCTCCTCATAGTCAAAATATTTGTCCAATGAACTAATCCAATCCATCAGCTCTTGTGCATTGATACTCCCTTCATTCACAGGAATTTCCACCTTTGGTTTTCCACCTACTTTATCCAACATCTTGATAACTTTGGTAGTTTTGTTTTCCTCCTCTTCTTCTTCCTCGGAATATTCTTCAGCAGCACTAGAAACTCCTTCATCAAGTGTTCTCCTCTGAGTAGTCTCCATTGTGTCCATCCTTGTATGCAGACTCTGGATCTCCTCCAACAGAACTGCATTTGCTTCAGGTCTTCCGCGACCTATGCTAGCTCCCCTCCTTAGCGGCATGTTTACTGCAGTCACACTCAATCTTTGTGATTTGATACCAAAATGACGGAGGAGGTTGATCAAATTAAGGTGGTCGTCTTGAAAATAGACTATTGGTTAATTTATAACCAATCAGATGTGTTCAAGCAGATTCTATACGTGGCTTACTTTATCCTGAGGGTCCCGTTTTTTTCCTAAACACGTTGGTCCCATGTTGACTTTCCCTTTTTAAATAGGTGCTTCACTCTACGTCGTTGATCTCCTCTCTCCAGATCTAACGGTCATCACTCACCTCGATCACTAACTAGCCCATTGATTTTCTACCGTCGATCTGCCTGTCCGATCCAATGGTCGTCGCGTGATTTCACATGGATTCAAGCACAGTCTTTATCACTTCAGAGGCATGTGATAAAAGTGGTTTTCTCTCTCCTTCGGTTGCGACGTGTCGAGCACTCAAGCTAATCGCGCAAACTCGGAATATTACCTCTTACCACTTGAAAGGCATGTGATATACCGCTTCCCACTTTTTCAATACAACCCATGTGCATTAAATCAAACTTTAATAAAGCGCTTAATAAATGTTTAGTGCTTAACTCCCAAATTACCATGGAACTGTAGGATTATGAATTTGCTAAGGATTATAAATGGTAGTCCCAGTATTAAAAGATGTTGATAGGTTTTGAGCTATACCTAGTGGTCAACATTCTCTGAGTACGTGCTTCTCCCTACAATTGGAGCATAATATCAACAGTGGTTTTCAATTTATCTACATTATATTTTTCTTGCAAAACATCCAATTGTGAATTCAAAGAGTGTTATGCAATCAGATAAAAAAATAGAAAAGAAAATATAGATCAATTGCTTGAAAATAAGCCTCTTCGAGGGGGAATCCTCCTTCTACATCTCATAAATGAACAATTCTTGGATGATACAAATGACAAGACCTCATTGATATATATAGGAGTCTAAAGGGTCACAATATAATCAGGGCCTACATAAAAATAATAATGTAAGGGCACAACAATAACAATAGTGGGCTTCTATGGGGCATTACAATAACAATAAGGGTGATACACTAGTATTATAGGGACCTAGCATGCCCCTCTCATTCAAAAAAATTATTGTCCTCAATGCTTGAGTAGTTCTAGATGCTTCTATATAAAAATTTCATCCTCCAATGTAGAATCTTCAACAGGTAAGTTTTTCCACTTAATGAGATACTCTGAAATCGATTGATTTTGCAGCTGTCATGATCTTGTTTCAATGACTACTTCAGGATCCAATATTATTTTTCCTTCCTCATCAAGTTTTGGAAATATTTTTTTATAATGGGAGCCTATCACCAATAACGTTCTTTAAGCATGAAACAGGGAAAATTGGGTGTACTAGGGAAGATGCAGGAAGCTCCAATTTGTATGCCATAGTACCAAACTTTTGCAATGCCTTGTAAGGACCATAGTACTTGGGTGATAATTTATTATCCTTCTTATCTTGCATGAGGGACATTTGTTTGTATGGTTGTAGCCATAGATATACTCAGTCGCCTATGTCAAAACTCCTTTCATTGCAATTTTTATCTTCCTATTACTTCATTTGATTCTATGCCAAAGTGAGGATATCCTTTAATATTTGGAGAACTTGTTCTGTATTCTCGATGTGATCTTCCACTACTTGAACCTTAGAATTTTATCTTGAATATTATGTGATGGATGGTGGATGATATCCATGAAGTATGATAAATGGGGTGATTTTTGCTGCAGTATGGAAGGAAGTGTTATACCACCATTCAGCCAAAGGTAAACACTTGACCCATTGTGTTTTTTTATTACATACAAAGCAACAAAGAGATCCTTCCAAACATTTGTTCACTATCTCAGTTTGTCTATCAGATTGAGGATGATAAGATAATCTATGAGCTAATTGAGTACCAAGATAAGAAAACAATGACATCCAAACATTTCTAATGAAAATGGGATCTCTATCACTTATAATAATCTTTAGGTTTCCATGTAGCTTTTGAATTGTTTCCATAAATGCAGTAGCAATTATACTCTCTTTGAAAGGATGAGATAATTCACAAAAGTGTGCATACTTGCTAAGTCTATCAACTAACACCATGATGACAATATTTCCTTCAGACTTGGGTAAACCTATGATAAAATCCATTGAGATTTCCTCCCAATGCTGACTTGGAATGGCTAAAGGTTGTAACAAACCTGGGGTCTTAATTGTCTGAACTTTATTTGTTGGGAAACCAAACATTCTACCACAAAATTTTGAATATTTGATTTAAGGCTATCCCCAAAAAATTCCTTCTTGACCCTATGTTAAGTTTTTAAAAATCCTGAGTGCCCTACTAAAGGAGAGGTGTGCAATTCCAAAATAATATTTTGTTCGAGCTGGGAATTATTGCATAGATATAGGTGGCCTTTGTACCATAATGATTCATTTTTCTAGATAAATGTATTAGATGTATTGGGATCTCATTGCAACTTTTGAATGAGTGTCCACACTTCTTCATCATTCTTCCATTCTTCCCTTTCTTCAATTATCCAATCAAGTTGGATAATAGAAATGGCATAGAGAAATGCTTCAACATCCTCGTCCCTTCTTAAGAGTGCATCTGCAACAACATTTTTCTTTTGCTTTTTATAAATGATTTCAAAGTCATAACCCAACATATTTGTGACCCATTTTTTCTACTCTTATAAAGATATTATTTATTCCAAAAATTATTTAAGGCTACCATGATTTTTTTTTACCTTGATGTGTATTCCCATTAAGTAAGGGTGCTATTGCTTCGAGGCATGTAGTATTGACAACATTTCCTTCTCATAAATAGGTTTTTGTAAATACTTTCCCTTGATTAGATGACTTTCAAAAGAAATGGGTATTCCTTCTTACATTAAAACAACATGAATACCATTTCCTGAGGCATCACCGAAGATTTCGATGTTTGAACATCTAGTAATTGTGCAAAATAATTTTCATGCCATTATATCTAATTATCTTCCTTGGTTTCCATGTGATACCCCTTAATTAATTTTCCTTTCCTTCCCAAGAAAATTTCAAGAAAAGTTCTTGAAAATTAAAAACTATCGTCCCCAAATATTGTAACCATTGGACTCCTATTACAACATCAACACCACCCATTGGAATAGAAAGAATTGAACTATTCAATACATATTACCCCATGGTTAGATTGATATCATGGAACTCCCTTGAGAAATTTATAGTTCTTCCATTTGAAGCCATCAATTTCACTCTGGTGTTGGATATATAAAACAATTCAATTCATTGGCTATCTTACAATAAACAAAATTATGGGTACTACCAGAATCGATCAACACTATTACCTTTTTTTTCTTGATATATCCTTTTATTTTAAGAGTTTGAGGAACGGTAATTCCCGTCTATGCATTACAAGATATGGTTGGATTCAATTCTTCTTTCTCTGGGGTTGGTTCATGATGTATATCATCTTCTTTTGATGTATCTTGTTCCTTTTCTTCATCCTCTTCAAAATCCATGTAAAATAATTTCTTCTCAACATACTTATGACCCTTAGTGTATTTTCTATCACAACTATAACAAATCCATTTTTCTCCTTTTCCTCCATTTTTTATGGTGTCAACCTTGTAGGTTGTGGAAGGCTAGGACCAACCACACTTACATCTTCATTGTTGTGAGTGGTATACTTCCTTGTTGCCATAATTTTTCTTTCAACTTTTCTTGTTGTTATCACTCAGGTTGTTCCTACGGCTGAGGTAACCACAAACCAAGCTTTGGACTGCAGGTCCTAGCCTACTAGCAGTTAGAGAGGGCTCTCTCTTTGGGATTTAGCTTTGTTTAAGGGATGATTTTAGGCTAGATATGATGCACATGGGTTTTGTTTGAGTTTGGTGGGATGGCTGATCTATTCAGGCAGAGTTGGCATGCAAAGTGTAAGAAGTTCAAACCATTGGGCATGGAGTCCATGAATGTGAACTGATGGATGTGTTTTCTTTGGTAGAAGAGGGGAATATGGAGCAGGATAGCTACACATGGCACAATGATTAATGCTGGAACAAAGATGAAATGGAGGTCAAGGGATGAGAGGAAATTAAGGATATCTCATCCAGCCAAAGATGGGAAGTGGATGAAGGCTGAATAGGGAAATGAAGAATTCCTAGACAACATTCATATGTGAAGGAAATAGCTTAAACATGTTCAATTAAGAATGTATATTTATCACTAATTTAGAGGAAAACATAGAAAAGTTACAAGAATTGAGCACAGAGGGCGTGAAAACCAGTTCTGATCTATTCCTTCTTCGTGCAACTTAGATTATGATATATAGATGATACAGATACATATAAACTGATAACTATAGGGAGGAAAGACTTATTGAACCATGAGCAAGCACGAGAATTCCATATCAAGCTCTTTAGCCATTAAAATCACAACCAGTCATTTCAGATGCAAACATTCTAGCAATCTTTGATTACAGAAGCTCTCAAAATCTACAGTGCCAGTCTCTAAAGAGAAAAATCAACCAACCAACCCTTATTACATTGTTCAGGGTTGTATTTATAGGCAAAATATCTACAATAATAGATCTAATAGAAGATCTAAGGAAATAACTGCAATTAACCTAACTTCTCTTGCAAGTAATGTAAAAAATATCTATATAATGCTGCGCTGGGGGAAGCTGCTTCAAAAATGAGGCTATGTGGCATCCTTTGGTATCTTTGTTGTCCAATCTGCAATCACTGTGCCTTCAATCTCTTATCTGCACCTCTTAGTCGGTTCTACTGCTCTTAGGTGGCTGTGATTCTTATTAAATCTGATATGACTCGGCTTTAATGGCCTTTAACTCTGTTATGATACTCTTTAACTGGTCAATTCGCTCCTTTCTGTTTCTTTCGGGCAAAAATAACTGCTACAAACCATGCGCTGGACTGAGGATTTCCATTTTGGCCATTTTTTCTTAGCGATGCGAGATTAGCACTAAGCATTAATCGCGCATCAAAAACTGCCCCTGATTTTCATTCCGGGCTTCCTAAGCAGTGATTTCGCCTTTCACGCTTTTTATTTCAGTGGTGACGTCAGCCGTGGGACCCAGTATGGCGGATGACGTCAGCGAGGTGACGTGGTGGCGTGACGTGGCGGGGTGACATGGCGGGGTGACATGGCGGGGTGACATGGCGGGGTGACGTGGCGCTTACGTCACGCAGGGGGAACCGGTATCCAGTTTCATGGCACACCGCTTTTCTGCACAAGTGGTTTGGGAGGAGGGGGCTCCGTACAGTTGAGAGGGTGACGCGTGGCGGGAGTACGACGGGAAAACCGCCCATCTCCCGGACGCTAACCATCGACAGGTTCGGAGGGGAAATGACTCGCCCACCGTAGATCTAGGGCGCGGGCAACTGGACGGATGGCGGAACAGAGAAGGCAGCGGAAGGATAAGGGATGGGCCTCGCGGCGCCTTCATTAGTTATTTAATTTCGGCGAGGGGGGGAAGTTTAGGAAAGTGGGTTTACGGGATTATGAGCAAGCGGGTCAAAATATTTAAATGGGGGACTTTAGGATAAGGGCGTAACATGGGTCTTGTAAGGTTAGGGTTGAGGGGGAATGGTTGTTAGTGTGACCAGATGTCAGACTAACTCCAGTTAGGAGGCGGATGAATTAGTAGGAGCCCCAGATGGACTATTGCCTCCCGGACTTAGAAGAATAAGGCTATAGTGCCAAGGAAGGGTTACTTAATATTTTTAGGATTCTATATATTTTTCGCATAGTAGGGGATAGGGAAATGATTTATGGAGCTAAATTATAAAGTTAGGAGTTAATATGAATCCGTGAGGTGAAGTGTAGGGGAAAGGTTAAGCTTTGTGAACTAAAAATTAGTTTATAGGGGGCGAATGAACTGCGGAGAAATGACTTTTGCACAAAAAATGTGACTTCTCTTGACTGAAGAAAGTCAAAGCTTGACTTGGCTTTTCACGAAAATGGAGTGATAACAGGACTGGTTGGGCAGATCCCAAGGTCCTCAAGGGGATGTTAGTGAGTGATTTGGGATAAGAAGAAGGGGGAGTTAGAGATGCCTTGCTTGATCTGATCAAAATGAAAAAGTCCCTCAAAACTGTGATCTGGATAAATATAACACTTGAAAACATGAAATGGATCACATAGCTTGATTTCTGCAACCACAAAACTACTTACCCAGCCTACTTTACCTAGCATTTTTTCTTCTTTTGGTTTGGGTGCACTTGAACTAGCAAACCCATCTTTTCAACTTTTTCTTTTTTACTGTCCTCGTATCTACATCTATACTTATTTCATCCAGGGGCTTAGATTAGGCTGTTGATCACCCATGCTTCTCTAACTATCTAAGAATCTGCCAAGATTAAGCTGTTTGGACAGATAATGATTCTCTATATTCTACAACAGGAAATTGAAACCTAGGGAGACCAAGATTAAGCTGTTTGGACCTCCCTTTAATTGAAAATTCTTCAAAAATGCAATAACTCATCAAAATTGGAATATAGCAGAGGCACTTAGACTAGCAAACTCTCATGGACACTTCTTTGGCCTCAGTAGCAAATATGGAACATTGCAGCATGCAAAGTATGACATATTTGGTATGTAGAAATGTTGATCATGAAAGATGAATACTTGTTGTAGTAGGAGGCTAACAGTGGCTCCACTTGGGGATGGCTTTTCCTTGCGAAAATTCAAGAACAGCAGGTCAGACTGCCTTGATCTTCTATTGTTGTTGTAGACTAAAACACTTCTCTGTGTTGATTTCTGAATGACTGGAATTTTGTCATCTGAATACAACACTATCCTCAACTGAACTACTGTGAACTAAAGCACTGCCTGCTTTCTTCTCCGTGATTACTCTTATATACACCTTTGCTTGAGTACTGCCTTTAAAATAGTTTCAAAACATGGAACAAAACTGGAGAATTTCCCTTTTTCTTTGGGCTATCAAATGATTTGAAGTCTTGAGATCTGAACGTGGTTCCCTTTGCTGACTACTTTATTGCATGTACATGGTAGCATACTTGAGGAGCTTAGGGCCTTCTTCTTCAGGCTTCAACTACAACAAGTTGCTAAAAAACAAAAATCCTACCTACCTACCCTAACCAACACTTACTTTGCTGTTAGGTGAAATGAAATAACCAATGCAGCCACTTAAGTATTATAAGCATGAAAGAGCTTTGCTGCTTGTGCTTGTTGACGAGAAAAACCGAGATATTGCAATCTGATATGGCTTTGTTAAGCTTTGAGAAGATCAGGAAACTGTTGATCTTCTTTGCTAAATCAAGAAACTGTACAAAAGGGTCCTGCAACACATATACATTATTTTTGGGTTGAATTAAAGAACTGTACAAAAGCTTGGGATCACTATCATGGCTTGGAAACTGGAAATCATCAACATTTTGATATTGAGGCACACAGCCTGCTAATGGAGAAGAGCACTTCTTTACTTCATCATCCAACCTGCCAACAGATGAATCATATAAAACATGAACTGATATTTGCAATTTATTACAAACAGGCTCACATGGCCCTTGACTATTTTGCACAGGCCGCTGCTCCTCTTCTTCTTTAAATAATTCAAATGTTTGAAAACGAAGAGGCAGGGGACGAAAATGGATTATTTGATCATGAACAGCTACTTCTGAGTCTTCCTCAAACTGATATTCGATGGCTCTTTGGGGCTGCAAAACTACAGGCAATACCTTTTTAACAATGATTTGATTATCCTCCAGACGGTCAATATCAACACTTGCTGACACTTGCTTATTAATTGCATGATAGTTCTCCTTAATAACTTGAAAAGATTCAAAACAGAAAGGTAAAGTTCCTTTGCTGAAATCAAAATTTTCTGCGCTTTCCTCTTTTACTTCATCGCTGAAATAGGCACGCTGATCATTGATTTTAGGCTGCTGATCCTAAACTGTGCCTTCCACCAAAATAGGCTCTGACTTCTCTACAAGGTTGATTTGGTCATTAGGCTCATAATCATCATCATACTCATCGTATTTTGGCAAGCAGTTGAAAGAAGAGAAGTTTTTATATTCATATAGTATATCAGGAGACTGCTCCTTCACATATGGCTCTATGAATATGTCATTTGATTTGTGGTAGGTTTATTTGTGAATTTCACTACTTTCCTCTTGCACAAAAGATGTGTTCTTGCACTCTAAGCATTCAACTTCCATTGTGATCATCTGCATCATTTCCTCTGACTTTTGTAACAAACTATGAAGTCTTTCTTCTTGCTCCGCTTTGCGCCTCTCATCTCTCATCTTCAGATTTGCCTCCATGTCCACAGCTATGTTTTGCATTTGTTTCAAAGTGGATGGGAACCTTTCTCTCAAACGGAACTCAATTTCTTGATCAAATGCTCTAGGATAGTGCAATAGAGCTAGAGCAGGGGGAGGCCTAATATTCAATGGCATAGAAAGATAGACTTGATTGAATCGATCAGAAAATTGTTGAACAGATTCATTAGGGAGCCTTTTTAACTGATCAAAATCATGAATGAGCGAGAGGAAATTAAGTTTGATCATCCATCTATCAAGGAAGAGTTTGGAAAACTACTGAAGATTAGAGATGCTAGCCTCAGGAAATGCTTTAAACCAAGTCCTAACTTCGCTTTGCAAAGAAATGGCAAACAGCCTAATACTAACATCCTGATCTTCCACTTCAAATATATTAAGATAGTCTTCAAAAGCCTGGATATGCTTTTGAGTAGTAACCCCGTTCTCTCCATCAAATCGTGGGAGATACTCAGGATGATTCTTGGGCAAAGGATTGAGCACGGGAGGCAAAATGAGAGGCTTATATCTGTCAGGAACCTTACGAGGCATGGGATTATGTACATGGATTGAATGATTGGGCTTGATATTTGTTTCCTCCTTGGCTGCATGATGATTTTCAACAACGTTTAAAGGCTGTTGTTCTAATGTGCAAGGAGACTTTTCTATAATGTTTTCAAAAGGCAAATTACAAAAATCAAATCTAAAATCGCTTTTAAAATACAATAAACACAAGAAAATTTTATGGAAGAGAAAGAACATGACCTCATGGATAATAATCCAGGTCAAAAGCTTGATCTGCTCATATATCTCTTTTGGGTTCATTTCTCCAGCAGAGTCTTTATTATGAGGATTATGTGGAGTCGCCAGGTGGATAAATCAACTTTGAAGGGTCTGATCTCTATCCACCAACACAGATCTGAGCTAATATGTGAAATAGATCTAAAGAAAGGGGAAGTTTCTTTAGGAAACAAAATATTTTGAGTTTTTTGAGATTTTTGAGATTTTTGGGATTTTTCAAGAGACTTTTTCTAGAGGCAAACTGATCAAAAATGGGGATTTACAGTGATGAACAAAATGATTCAGGTCCCCAACGGAGTCGCCATTATGTTATCACTCAGGTTGTTCCCTTTGACTCCTAAGGGAATATGGCCGAGGTAACCACAAACCAAGCTTTGGACTGCAGGTCCTAGCCTACCAGCAGTCAGAGAGGGCTCTCTCTTTTGGATTTAGCTTTGTTTAAGGGATGCTTTTAGGCTAGATATGATGCACATGGGTTTTGTTTGAGTTTGGTGGGATGGTTTATCTATTCAGGCAAAGTTGGCATGCAAAGTGTAAGAAGTTCAAACCATTGGGCATGGAGTCCATGAATGTGAAATGATGGATGTGTTTTCTTTGGTAGAAGAGGGGAATATGGAGCAGGATAGCTACACATGGCACAATGATTAATGCTGGAACAAAGATGAAATGGAGGTCAGGGGATGAGAGGCAATTGAGGATCTCTCATCCAGCCAAAGATGGGAAGTGGATGAAGGCTGAATAGGGCAATAAAGAATTCCTAGACAACATTCATATGTGAAGGAAATAGCTTAAACATGTTCAATTAAGAATGCATATTTATCACTAATTCAGAGGAAAACATAGAAAAGTTACAAGAATTGAGCACAGAGGGCGTGAAAACCAGTTCTGATCTATTCCTTCTTCGTGCAACTTAGATTATGATATATAGATGATACAAATACATATAAATTGATAAACATAGGGAGGAAAGACTTATTGAACCATGAGCAAGCACGAGAATTCCATATCAAGCTCTTTAGCCATTAAAAGCACAACCAGTCATTTCAGATGCAAACATTCCAGCAATCTTTGATTACAGAAGCTCTCAAAATCTACACCGCCAGTCTCTAAAGAGAAAAATCAACCAACCAACCCTTATTACATTGTTCAGAGTTGTATTTATAGGCAAAATATCTACAAAAATATATTTGATAGAAGATCTGAGGAAATAATTGCAATTAACCTAACTTCTCTTGCAAGTAATGTAAAAAATATCTATCTAATGTTGCGCTAGGGGCAGCTGCTTCAAAAATGAGGCTATGTGGCATCCTTTGGTAGCTCTGTTGTCCAATTTGCAGTCACTGTGCCTTCAATCTATTATCTGCACCTCTTAGTCGTTTCTACTGCTCTTAGGTGGCTGTGATTCTTATTAATTCTGATATGACTAGGCTTTAATGGCCTTTAACTCTGTTCTGATACTCTTTAACTGGTCAATTTGCTCCTTTCTGTTTATTTCGGGCAAAAATAACTGCTGCAAACCATGCGCTGGACTAGCGCTAATCGCGCATCAAAAACTACCCCTGATTTTCATTACAGGCTTCCTAAGCAGCGATTTCGCCTTTCGCGCTTTTTATTTCGGTGGTGACGTCAGTGGTGGGACCCAGTACGGTGGATGACGTTAGAGGGGTGACGTGGCGGGGTGACGTGGCGGGATGACGTGGCAGGGTGACGTGGTGGGATGATGTGGCGGGGTGACATGGTGCTTACGTCACGCAGGGGGAAGCGGTATTCGGTTCCATGACGCACTGCTTTTGTGCACAAGTGGTTTGGGAGGAGGGGGCTCCGCCACAGTCGAGAGGGTGACGTGTGGCGGGAGTACGACGAGAAAACTACCCATCTCCTGGATGCTAACTGTCGACAGGTTTGGAGGGGAAAAGACCCGCTTACCGTAGATCTAGGGCGTGAGCAACTGGACAGATGGTGGAACAGAGAAGGCGGCGGAAGGATAAAGGACGGGGCCCGCGATGCCTTCATTAGTTATTTAATTTTGGCCGGGGGGGAACTTTAGGAAAGTGGGTTTACGGGATTATGAGCAAGTGGGTCAAAATATTTAAATGGGGGACTTTAGGATAAGGGCGGAACATGGGTCTTGTAAGGTTAGGGTTGAGGGGGAATGGTTGTTAGTGTGACCAGATGTCAGACTAACTCTAGTTAGGAGGTGGATGAGTTAGTAGGAGCCCCAGATGGACTACTGGCTCCCGGACTTAGAACAATATGGCTATAGTGCCAAGGAAGGGTTACTTAATATTTTTGGGATTCTATATATTTTTCGCATAGTAGAGGATAGGGAAATGATTTAGGGAGCTAAATAATAAAGTTAGCATTTAATATGAATCCATGAGGTGAAGTGTAGGGGAAAGGTTAAGCTTTGTGAACTAAAAATTAGTTTATAGGGGGCGAATGAACTGCGGAGAAATAACTTTTGCACAAAAAATGTGACTTCTCTTGACTGAAGAAAGTCAAAGCTTGACTTGGCTTTTCACCAAAATGGAGTGATAACAGGACTGGTTGGGCAGATCCCAAGGTCCTCAAGGGGATGTTAGTGAGTGATTTGGGAAATAAGAAGAAGGGGGAGTTAGAGATGCCTTGCTTGATCTGATCAAATGAAAAAGTGCCTCAAAATTTGTGATCTGGATAAATATAACACTTGAAAACATGAAAATGGATCACATGGCTTTGATTTTCTGCAACCATAAAACTACTTACCCAGCCTACTTTACCTAGCATTTTTTCTTCTTTTGGTTTGGGTGCACTTGAACTAGCAAAACCCAGCTTTTCAACTTTTTCTTTTTTACTGTCCTCCTATCTACATCTATACTTATTTCATCCAGGGGCTCAGATTAGGTTGTTGAGCACCCTTGCTTCTCTACCTATCTAAGAATCTTCCAAGATTAAGCTGTTTGGACAGATAATGATTCTCGATATTCTACAATAGGAAATTGAAACCTAGGGAGACCAAGATTAAGTTGTTTGGACCTCCCTTTAACTGAAAATTCTTAAAAAATGGAATAACTCATCAAAATTGGAATATAGCAGAGGCACTTAGACTAGAACACTCTCATGGACACTTCTTTGGCCTCAGTAGAAAATATGGAACATTGCAACATGCAAAGTATGACATATTTGGTATGTAGAAATGTTGATCATGAAAGATGAATACCTGCTGCAGCAGGAGGCTAACAGTGGCTCCACTTGGGGATGGCTTTTCCTTGTGAAAATTCAAGAACAGCAGGTCAGACTGCCTTGATCTTCTATTGTTGTTGTAGACTAAAACACTTCTCTATGCTGATTTCTGAATGACTGGAATTTTGACATTTGAGTACAGCACTCTCCTCAACTGAACTACTGTGAACTAAAGCACTACCTGCTTTCTTTTGTGTGCTTACTCTTATATACACCTTTGATTGAGTATTGCCTTTAAAATAGTTTGGAAACATGGAACAAAACTGGAGCATTTCCCTTTTTCTTTTGGCTGTCAAATGATTTGAAGTCTTGAGATCTGAACGTGGTTCCCTTTGTTGACTGCTTTATTGTATGTACATGGCAACATACTTAAGGAGCTTAGGGCCTTCTTCTTCGGGCTTCAACTGTAGCAAGTTTCTAAAAAACAAAAATCCTACCTACCTACCCTAACCAGCACTTACTTTGTTGTTAGGTGAAACGAAATAACCAATGCATCCACTTAAGTATTATAAGCATGAACGAGCTTTGCTGCTTGTGCTTGTTGACGAGAAAAACTGAGATCTTGCAATTTGATATGGCTTTGTTAATCTTTGAGAAGATCAGGAAATTGTTGATCTTCTTTGCTGAATCAAGAAACTGTACAAAAGGGTCCTGCAACACATATACATTTTTTTGGGCTGAATTAAAGAACTGTACAAAAGCTTGGGATCACTATCATGGCTTGGAAACTGGAAATCATCAACATTTTGATATTGAGGCACACAACCTGCTAATGGAGAAGAGCACTTCTTTACTTCATCATACAACCTGCCAACAGATGAATCATATAAAACTTGAACTGATATTTGCAATTTATTACAAACAGGCTCACATGGCCCTTGACTATTTTGCACAGGCCGCTGCTCCTCTTCTTCTTTAAATAATTCAAATGTCTGAAAATGAAGAGGCAGGGGAGGAAAATGGTTTATTTTATCATGAACAGTTGCTTCTGAGTCTTCCTCAAACTGATATTCGATGGCTCTTTGGGGCTACAAAACTACAGGCAATACCTTTTTAACAATGATTTGATTATCCTCCAGACGGTCAATATCAACACTTGCTGACACTTTATTATTAATTGCATGATAGTTCTCCTTAATAACTTGAAAAGATTCAAAACAGAAAGGTAAAGTTCCTTCACTGAAATCAAAAATTTCTGCACTTTCCTCTTTTAATTCATCACTGAAATAGGCATGTTGATCATTGATTTTAGGCTGCTGATCCTGAACTGTGCCTTCCACCAAAATAGGCTCTGACTCCTCTGCAAGGTTGATTTGGTCATTAGGCTCATAATCATCATCATACTCATCGTATTTTGGCAAGCAGTTGAAAGAAGAGAAGTTGTTATATTCATATAGTATATCAGGAGACTGCTCCTTCACATATGGCTCTACGAATATGTCATCTGATTTGTGGTAGGTTTGTTCGTGAATGTCACTACTTTCCTCTCTCACAACAAATGTGTTCTTGCGCTCTAAGCATTCAACTTCCATTGTGATCAGCTGAATCGTTTCCTCTGACTTTTGTAACAAACTATGAAGTCTTTCTTCTTGCTCTGCTTTGCGCCTCTCATCTCACATCTTCAAATTTTCCGCCATGTCCACAGCAATGTTTTGCATTCGTTTCAAAGTGGATGGGCATCTTTCTCTCAAACGGAACTCAATTTCTTGATTAAATGCTCTAGGATAGTGCAATAGAGCTAGATCAGGGGGAGGCCTAATATTCAATGGCATAGAAAGATAGACTTGATTGAATCGATTAGAAAATTGCTGAGAAATTCATTAGGGAACCTTTTTAACTGATCAAAATCATGAATGAGCGAGAGGAAATTAATTTTGATCATCCATCTATCAAGGAAGAGTTTGGAAAACTGTTGAATATTAGAGATGCTAGCCTCAGGCAATGCTTTAAACCTAATACAACCTAATACTAACATCCTGATCTTCCACTTCAAATATATTAAGATAGTCTTCAAAAGCCTGGATATGCTTTTGAGCAATAACCCCGTTCTCTCCATCAAATCGTGGGAGATACTCAGGATGATTCTTGGGCAAAGGATTGAGCACGTGAGGCAAAATGAGAGGCTTATATCTGTTAGGAACCCTACGAGGCACGGGATTATGTACAGGGATTGAATGATTGGGCTTGATATTTGTTTCCTCCTTGGCTGCATGATGATTTTCAACAGCGTTTAAAGGTTGTTGTTCTAATGTGCAAGGAGGCTTTTCTATAACGTTTTCAAAAAGCAAATTACAAAAATCAAATCTAAAATCACTTTTAAAATACAATAGACACGGGAAAATTTTATGGAAGAGAAAGAACATGACCTCATGGATAATAATCCAGGTCAAAAGCCTGTTATGCTCATATATCTCTTCTGGGTTCATTTCTCTAGCAGAGTCTTTATTATGAGGATTATGTGGAGTCGCCAGGTGGATAAATCAACTTTGAAGGGTCTGATCTCTGTCCACCAACACAAATCTGTGCTAATATGTGAAATAGATCTGAAGAAAGGGGAAGTTTCTTCAGGAAACAAAATATTTTGAGTTTTTTGAGATTTTTTTATTTTTTGGGATTTTTCAAGAGACTTTTTCTAGAGGCAAAGTGATCAAAAATGGGGATTTACAGTGATTAACAAAACGATTCAGGTCCCCAGCGGAGTCGCCATTATGTTATCACTCAGGTTGTTCCCTTTGACTCCTGAGGGAATACGGCCGAGGTAACCACAAACCAAGCTTTGGACTACAGGTCCTAGCCTACCAGTAGTCAGAGAGGGCTCTCTCTTTGGGATTTAGCTTTGTTTAAGGGATTATTTTAGGCTAGATATGATGCACATGGGTTTTGTTTGAGTTTGGTGGGATGGTTGATCTATTCAGGCAAATTTGGCATGCAAAGTGTAAGAAGTTCAAACCATTGGGCATGGAGTCCATGAATGTGAAATGATGGATGTATTTCTTTGCTAGAAGAGGGGAATATGGAGCAGGATAGCTACACATGGCACAATGATTAATGCTGGAACAAAGATGAAATGGAGGTCAGGGGATGAGAGACAATTGAGGATCTCTCATCCAGCCAAAGATGGGAAGTGGATGAAGGCTGAATAGGGCAATGAAGAATTCCTAGACAACATTCATATGTGAAGGAAATAGCTTAAACATTTTCAATTAAGAATGCATATTTATCACTAATTCAGAGGAAAACATAGAAAAGTTACAAGAATTGAGCACAAAGGGCGTGAAAACCAGTTCTGATCTATTCCTTCTTCCTGCAACTTCGATTATGATATATAGATGATACAGATACATATAAACTGATAAACATAGGGAGGAAAGACTTATTGAACAATGAGCAAGCACGAGAATTCCATATCAAGTTCTTTAGCCATTAAAAGCACAACCAGTCATTTCAGATGCAAACATTCCAGCAATCTTTGATTACAGAAGCTCTCAAAATCTATAGCGCCAGTCTCTAAAGAGAAAAATCAACCAACCAACCCTTACTACATTGTTCAGGGCTGTATTTATAGGCAAAATTTCTACAAAAATAGATATGATAGAAGATATTAGGAAATAACTGCAATTAACCTAACTTCTCTTGCAAGTAATGTAAAAAATATCTATCTAATGCTGCGCTGGGCGCAGTTGCTTCAAAAATGAGGCTATGTGGCATCCTTTGGTAGCTCTGTTGTCCAATCTCCAATCACTGTGCCTTCAATCTCTTATCTGTACCTCTTAGTCGGTTCTACTGCTCTTAGGTGGCTGTGATTCTTATTAAATCTGATATGACTCGGCTTTAATGGCCTTTAAATCTATTCTGATACTCTTTAACTGGTAAATTCTCTCCTTTCTGTTTCTTTCGGGCAAAAATAACTACTGCAAACCATGCGCTGCACTGAGGCTTTCTATTTTGGCCATTTTTTCTTAGCGATGTGCGATTAGCACTAAGTGCTAATTGCGCATCAAAAACTTCCCCTGATTTTCGTTCCGGGCTTCCTAAGCAGCGAATTCGCCTTTCGCGCTTTTTATTTCGGTGGTGACGTCAGCGGTGGGACCCAGTATGGCGGATGATGTCAGCAGGGTGACGTGGCAGGATGACATGGCGGGGTGACGTGGCGCTTACGTCACGCAGGGGGAAGTGGTATCTGGTTTCATGGCGCATCACTTTTGTGCACACATAGTTTGGGAGGAGGGGGCTCCGCCATAGTCGAGAGGGTGACACGTGGTGGGAGTATGATGGGAAAACTTCCATCTCCCAGATGCTAGCCATCGACAAGTTCGGAGGGGAAAAGACCCGCCCACCGTAGATCTAGGGCGCAGGCAACCAGACAGATGGGGGAACAGAGAAGGCGGCAAAAGGATAAGGGACGGGGCTCGCTGCGCCTTCATTAGTTGTTTAATTTCGGTGGGGGGGGGGAACTTTAGGAAAGTGGGTTTACGGGATTATGAGCGAGCGGGTCAAAATATTTAAATGGGGGACTTTAGGATAAGGGCGGAACATGGGTCTTGTAAGGTAAGGGTTGAGGGGGAATGGTTGTTAGTGTGACTAGATGTCAGACTAACTCCAGTTAGGAGGCGGATGAGTTAGTAGGAGCCCCAGATGGACTACTGCCTGCTGGACTTAGAAGAATATGGCTATAGTGCCAAGGAAGGGTTACTTAATATTTTTGGGATTCTATATATTTTTCGCATAGTAGGGGATAGTGAAATGATTTAGGGAGCTAAATAATAAAGTTAGGAGTTAATATGAATCCGTGAGGTGAAGTGTAGGGGAAAGGTTAAGCTTTGTGAACTAAAAATTAGTTTATAGGGGGTGAATGAACTGCAGAGAAATGACTTTTGCACAAAAAATGTGACTTCTCTTGACTGAATAAAGTCAAATCTTGACTTGGCTTTTCACCAAAATGGAGTGATAACAGGACTGGTTGGGCAGATCTCAAGGTCCTCAAGGGGATGTTAGTGAGTGATTTGGGAAATAAGAAGAAGGGGGAGTTAGAGATGCCATGTTGATCTGATCAAAATGAAAAAAGTGCCTCAAAACCTATATCTGGATACATATAACACTTAAAAAAATGGATCACATAGCTTGATTATGCAACCACAAAAGCGGTTATTACCCAGCCTACTGTAACTTAGCATTTTTCTTCTTTTGGTTGGGTGCACCTTGAACTAGCAAACCCCACTTTTCCAATCTTTTCTTTTTAACTGTCCTCTGCATCTACATCTAGACTTATTTCATCCAGGGGCTCAGATTAGGGTCTGTTGAGCACCCCTGCTTCTTACCTAGCTAAGAATCTTCCCAAGATAAGTTTTTGACAGATAATGTTCTCCTATATCTACAACATGGAAATTGAAACCTAGGGAGACCAAGATTAAGCTGTTTGGACCTCCCTTTAACTGACAATTCTTCAAAAATGGAATAACTCATCAAAATTGGAATATAGCAGAGGCACTTAGACTAGCACACTCTCATGGACACTTCTTTGGCCTCAGTAGCAAATATGGAACATTGCAACATTCAAAGTATGACATATTTGGTATGTAGAAATGTCGATCATGAAAGATGAATACCTGCTGCAGCAGGAGGCTAACACTTGCCACCTTGAATGCCTTCTATAATGAATTGGGTTCCTAAATGTGAACCTCATGTTTGATGTTATCATTTAAATTCCATATGAAGACAACAATCATATGCTCCTCTGGAATATCATTTACCTTGATACTCAATATTTGAAAGTCCTCAATGTGCTTCACCATCAAACCCTTTTGCTTAAGATTTATCAATTGGATAAATAAAGTATTTCTCTTTGTATCCTCATAATGTTCTATCAATTCTTCCATAAAAATTATCCAATTGCTTCACGAGAACAAAGCCATTGATACCACACAAACTATTTTGTTCTAAATATAAATATGCAATGTGTATCTTTTATGTGTGTGGCACATCATGTATATCAAATAATTGCTACATATGTAGTATCCATGTCACCAGATCATTTCCATCAAGCTTCCTCATATTGATCTTTGGAATGTGATTAGTCTTCAACCCACTATTGGATTCTCTAAAATCATAATATGTATTCCTTTTTTCTTCATCATAATTTTCATGGAGTCCCTTTTCATTCCGGTTTTTAAACCATCCTTCAAACCTTCCATATTTAAATTCAACATTGCTTCCATGTTGGATTTTGAACCATTCTTCAAAACATCCATCTTAGCTTCCAATTCATTTTTCTTTACTCTTTGCAAGAGCGAAATTTGTTGCACTTGGTCTCCAATTTTGATATATCATGTTGCATTGCTTCCATGTTGGATTTTAAACCACTATTCAAAACATCCATCTTAGCTTCTAGTTCTTTATTTTTTTACTCTTTGCAAGAGAAAAATTTGTTGCACTTGGTCTTGTAATTTTGTTATATCATGTTGCATTTCTTCCTCTCTTCATGTGTCATACTAGAGATTTTTGTTGCCTTACTAGGTGTATCCATTTGATTTTTACGAGGCATATTGGGACCAAATAATGATTTCTATGCTTCAATATGCTCTTTGAATCACTTCAAACTGATTTTTCAAACACAAATCATGCAATTTAAAAAAAAAAATACACAATTTTTTCTTGCTTTTATGAGTTTAATATTGAAACTATTGTATCTCTATAATTTTGGCTCTCCGAAATCTGAAATTTATTCCTGTGGTATCCCTTTAATTCTTCTTTTCAACTCCATAATTAGAACTAAAATTAGATTCTTCAAGGTAAAGTTGTTCCCAATCTCCCACAATGACCTGATTATGGACTGGTTTAGTAGAGTGGACTTGTATGAAATTTCATGTGTCACTGGTTCAAATTTCGGTACTAGAAATGATAAAAAACATAATAAATTCCATTCAATTTCATTCACATTTTACGGAATTCAATTTTGATGCACGAAACAAAATTTATGATGGTTTTCCTCAAAATAGTTGTTTGTAACTGAATTCTAGAGCACACAGAAACCCTAACTTCCTTGAACCATATCTCTGAAAATATATTGAACCAAGATCAAAAAAATTTACACAGTGTTTATCAAGTTTTTTACTCTATGTGGTAGAAATTTAAGCTTCTAAAACATTTCAAAAAAAAGTTATAGCTAAAATACCAAGAGACTTGTTTGAAGTATCAAAACCCTAAGATCCAAAGCTTTGGTACCAAATGTTATGCAACTAGATAAAAAAAAAATAGAAGAAAATATAGATCAGCGATGTGAAATAAGCCTCTTTAATGGGAAAACCTCCTTTTACATCACATGAATGAAGAATTCTTGGATGATACAAATGACAAGACCTCCTTGGTATATATAGGAGTCTAAAGGGTCACAATATAATAAAGGCCTACATAATAATAATAATAATGTAAGGGAAAAAAATAACAATAGTGGGCTTCTATGGGGAACAATAATAACAATATGGGGGATACATGGGCACAACAATAATAATAAAGGGGCTACACTAGTATTATAGGGACCTAACAATAACAATAAGGGGGATACACTAGTATTATAGGGACCTAACAAAGAAGGAAGGAAGCCCTATCTATATGAAGGAATCCTTGTCTATAGAGAAACACATATTTTCTCTTGAAAATAAGACCTCTTAGGAAGACATAAAATCTAAGAAAGTTACTTTCAAAGATGACTCTAAAAAGAAAGCCCCAAAAGATCCTTTTGATCTTGAAGGCCTTCAGAAAGTACTGAAAACCATGTCTAATGAAATGGTTGAAATGAAGAAACAAGTTGTTGAATCCTCTTCTGCCAAAAAACCTTTCAGATCATTTAGGAGGAATCGGTATTCTAGTTCTCAGCCACCAAATACTATATCTAATGTGGAGTCCAACTAAGAAGAAGAGGAAGAAGAAAACACAATGACCGATGAAGAAACTGAAGAAGAAGAAGTAGTTGAACTTAATAGGATGTGGGACTTTATCCTTCCAAATGAATAAGAACAAGAAGCTTTGCCCATTAGCACTAGAAGAAAAGGGCCTACTGATACGACTTAGTGAAATCAAAAGAAGAAAACTCCAACTCATGTTGCTAAGGAAAAAGCAATCAGCAAAAAGTCTTCTCCTAAGGCTTCATAGCCAAATCCATCTTCATCAAATCTTCCATCTACATCAAAGACCCTGGTAGTTACTGATACCATGGAGTATAACATTGTGGAAGACATGAATAAAACTAGGGCCAATGTTTCACTATATGAACTTAACAAACTGAAGCAACAACAAAAATACTACTTAGAGAAATAAATGCAGTTCCTACTTCTCCCATACCTGTTGTTTTTGTATCTCAAGCAGTTAAAGGCATGGGTAAACCCCCCACTTCTTCAAACAAATTTGACTCTACAAATGTTATCCTAATCTGTGACACATCTCTCTTACACATGGCTCCTTTCCTCTTAATCTATGAAATTTTCAATAGGAACCTTCATAATTGTTTGATTGACTCAAGAGCATCTTCTAATATAATGTCGAAAGCAGTCTGGTTTAAGTTAAACATCACTCCTCAAAATTTTGTTGTTCACATAATACAACTTGACAAAACCAAAGTAGAGGTCTTAGGGGAATTAAATTCAATTAACATTCTACTTTCCTCAAATCCCAAAGTCTATCAAATAATTGATATATTGGTCATTGATATTCTTGAATTCTATGGTCTAATTCTAAGTAGAGACTAGTTCGAGAAACTCCATGGATATTTTGCTACAAATTGGTCTCACATGTGACTTCCCTACAATGGAAAGCCAAATCAAATTCGAGTTGACCGAGAGAAACAATTGAAACATACAGTGACTGATTTTGAAAGTGATAATGAGCTGGTAGCATTCAATAATAACATTATTGGGAATTATTCTGTGGAGTCATTTTTAGGGAATTTTAAAGCACGTGAGTCTCCCTTTCTAGATAATGTTGTCATCTCATAAGTTGAAAATTTCTCGTAGACAGATGCTTCCAAGTGTAAAAAATTTGTAAATAAACCCATAGTTAACACTTTATTTTGGACTTTATACTTTGATGGTTCCAAATCTAATGATGGTGCAAGAGTTGGTTGTGTTTTAATCAGCCCAGAAGGAGAAAAGATCATGTTAGATTGTAGACTAGAATTCAAATGTGCAAACAATACAGCAGAATACGAGGCATCAGTTCAAGGATTATACAAATCAATTGGCCTCGACATCAAATATCTATAGGTTTTTGGAGACTAATAAATTGTCATTAAACAGGTAAGAAATACTATCCATTGCCTTTCTAGACATCTTAAGCATTATCAATCATTAGTCTAGGATCTTACATCACATTTTTTGGCATTTAATATTTCTCCTATACCTAGCTTGCAAAATGCCATTGTTGATTTGTTACTAATATTGCATCAAAACTCATACCATCTGAGGACTATAGTCCTGACAGATTTTCTATTGAATTAATTTTTAGACCATCCATTTGTGACAATGTCACTAATTGGTGAGTCTTCAATGATGATTATGATATTGTAAATTTTCTAACATCAGAGGGTTCATATGATGAGCAAATCATAGATGAAAATGAGCACGACTTTCAGTTAAAGCAGAATGCTGATGAAAATCCAATACCCAAATCTGTAGTCAAATTAAAAAATATTTATGATCTCAAAGACAGATTTAAGAAGGTAACTAATGCCAAAATCCAAAGCTCAACCCTAAGATTTGAATTATTAAACCTTGGAACTAATGACAAGCCTTAGAACGTTAATCTAGGTCTTGGTCTATCCTCTGATGAAAGATCATCATTTATCTTATTGTTAAAGAAATACAAAGGTACCTTTGCCTGGGATTATAACGATCTCAAAACTTATGATACCTCTATCATATAACACACCATTCCTATGATCTCTAATGATAAACCAATGTAGCAGAAACTAAGGAAAATTCACCCAAACCTCGAAATTCAAATCAAATTGGAGCTCAATAAACTCCTTAAGGGCAGAATCATATTTCCTGTTAGGCATTTGAAATGGGTGAACAATTTAGTGCTTGTTAGAAAAAATAATGGATACATCCGTATATGTATAGATTTTAGGAATTTAAATAAAGTATGTCAGAAAGACAACTTTCCACTGCCAACCATGGAACAAGTACTGTAGTTAGTAGCTGGTTTTAATATCATGTCTTTTCTTGATGGATTTTTTGGATATAACCAAATCCTGGTCCATCCAGATGATAGATTGAAAACCACATTCAGAACTAAATGGGGAACATATTCTTATCAAAAAATGCCTTTTGGTTTGATTAATGCAGGTGCCACATTTCAAAGAGCTATGGGTATATCCTTGAAAGGAATCATTAACAAATCAATTGTTATTTATCTGGATGATATCACTATCTATTCCAGGAAGAGAAGTAGCCATTTAAATGACCTCAAGCAGATCTTTGAATGATCTAAAAAATATGGGATCTCGCTCAATCCAAAGAAGACTTATTTTTCCTTAAGCGAAGGTAAGATTTTAGGATTTTTCGTATCAAAAAAGGGTATTTATATTGATCTAGAAAGGATTAAGAAAATTAAGAAAATTCCCTTACCCCATAATAAGAAATCAATGCAGTCTTTCTTTGCTCAAATAAATTTTGTAAAAAGATTTGTCCCCGACTTTTCACAAATAGTTTTACCTTTATAGTCTATGATTAAGAAAAAAAATTGTTTTCAAGTGGGGTCACAATGAAAGAGAAGCATTTGTTTTAATTAAACAAGATATTATCAATGCTCCCTCCCTGACAACTCCCAATTTTTCCAATCATTTTGTTTTATGCACATTCGCATTAGAAACATCATATGCTTTCATTTTGACACAGCTCAATAATCAATAGATTGAAGCACCAATCTTGTTTCTTAGTTCAAATCTACAAGGTGTCGAATTAAATTACTCTACTGTGGAAAAACAGGCCTTTGTTGTTTTTAAGCCAATAAAACATTTCAAACCATTTCTCCTTAAAGCTCACACCAAAATCATAGTTCCATTATCAACAGTAAGGCAATTAATGGTGCAAAGGGAAGTAGGAGAAAAAAGGGCCAACTGGGTAACTGCACTGCAAGAATATGATGTCGAAATTAGACCAACTAAAATTGTTAAGGGTCAAGGTTTTTGCAGAATGTTAGATGGGCCATCCAACTTACCAACAGAATAAGATTCAGGTGATGATATACAAATATCAGAGGTAAGCCTCAATGATACTGAATCTCAATATGTTGATCTCATCTTTT
>APFE030493850.1:223539-239354 GCA_000404065.3 Pinus taeda | reverse complement strand
TGATAGTACCTGAAGATTCCACTACCGTGGATTGATGTGCTGCTTGGTCACGGTCGACCACTGCATGAATTCTATGGTTACCCCGGCTGTCTGAATTTGGTTCCTTCCTAGCCCTATGCAATATATTCGACGAAGCTCCGAGGCAGTCCCGTTGAAAGTGCGGTCCCCCACATCCCCAACAATTAAGTGGTGCTGGTCCTCTTGAGTCAGGGTGTGAATTTCTAGAGAACGAGCTTCGTCCTCTCGCGTTGGTTCCTCTCGAATTTCTCCCTCCACTAGCGGTCCTTTGAGATGCCCAGGGACTGGTGTTTGATGATCCCGCGGCTATAGTGTTTATTGCCATGGGAGCTCCTGTTCCTATATTTCTTGGGGTAAACCTGTTACCGTAAGGTGGCCTCGAGCTACCCCCTCTGAAGAAGTTCCGGGGAGTCTTTCTTGGAAATCCTGATTGGACAGGCCCTGATGGCCCCATATCCTTTTTGATACCCAGGTGCTCTTCTGCATAACAACCACATTCGACTGCCTCAGCTACTGATGATGGCTTCCACATGCTTACCAAGGCTCTGATGCGAGGATTTAACCCAAAAATAAAGCGTTCAGCCTGACGTTCATCTGAGTCTAAGTAATGAATGTATTTTACCAGTTCCATAAACCTTATCTCGTACTCTTCCACTGTTTTACTTCCCTGAATTAACGTATGAAAGGCTCTTGCTTGCTGTTGCTGAAAGTACGGAGGTAAATACTTTGCGCGAAACCTTTCCTCAAATAGTTCCCATGGGGCATTATCTGATGTAAGGTGCAGTTGCTTTTCCAGATTTCCCCACCAAATCAAGGCACTTTCCTTGAGTTGAAACACGACAATTTTTGTCTTTGCCGAAGACGAATATTCTCTTAACCTAAAACATCTGTTCATTCCCTCCAACCATGCTTCAGCGCGTTCACCTGCCCAGCCTCCTGAGAATTCCGGGAGTCTGATTTTCTGAAGCTCCCTAGAGATGTCCTCTTTCGATCTTCTGGGCTCAAAATTCTTCAGTTCCGCTGAACTGGTAGCCAAATGATGGGGTTCCTCTTTGGTTTTAGCCTTAGTGGATTCTTTTAATGTTTCTAATAAGGCTTCCAAGGAGTTCATTATCACAGTTAACTCTGGCGCTGGGGCGATTGATGTTGATAAAGGTCTCGGTAGTGACGATGGGGATGATGATGACGACGGCGGCGGCATTAAAGGTGGTGACGCTGCCTGATCACGTCGTCGTCGCTCATACGTCTTTACCATTGTAGTGGTTCCTGGACACATAATAAAATTTTATCAAAAATTATGAGGTAGACAACCGAATTTTTAACACGTAAATTTCTTTTGCGACTTCACATTCATAAACGGGTATAGTTTTGCTATTTTTACCCGCTAGGCGGATCTTACTGGTACCGAGGTCAAGGAGGGTGGTCTCGCGACCTCCTTGTCCTAATGCAGGGTTTTCTACCCTAATATGAATAATGTAGAAGTGTATGGTTATTAACTCCTAAGGTAAGACATGTAAAGACCGAAAAAAAAACTGAAAATACAAGAACCGAAAACTGAATTACAGAACCGTAAAAATAATGAAAACCTACCTCGACTGCTGTCGACTGATTTTGCTGTCTGCTCCTGTTCTCCTGTCCTCCTGTTGACGCTGATTCGATTACTGGGAAACCAATTCCTCCCAGCCAATCCAGCAAGCTTCTGTGAAGCTTACTGCCCCCGTGCCCAGAACCTCAGGTCAATCAAAGCTGCTCTCGTTCCTGTTCTCGATCTTCCTCTGCCCTCTGTCCTCCTCTCAGTTTTCTGCCCCCCTTCCTCGGCTCAGTCCAGTGGTTTTATATCAAGGTTTGCGGTGGCCGCTTTCCAGCCTTCGGCAACCCCTGTTGTAGCTCTCGACACCTCCCGGCATGCATATCTCCTTAGATATTTTCTGATCAGATTTGGTTGCTGTCGACCGTGCATGAGGTTTCATTGTTTTATGAGTTAATGACCTTTATGAAATGTTATGTCCCCTTTTATATAATTCAAATCTTTCATATTTATTTATAAAGTTTATTTTTAGGTTTATTTCTTTATTATATACTTTAATAAAATGAATTTTAAATTTTATTATATATATATATATTATAAAGTTTAAACTTTATATTTATTTATTAAAATTTAACTTATTTTCATTTTTAAAGTTTAGGCTTATATTAAATGGGTCATTACAATGGTGCAATAAGGTGCATGGGCAACATGGTGTAGTAAGGTGCATGGACAACAAGGTGCAATATGGTGCATGGGCAACATGGTGCAGTAAAGTGCATGGGCAGCATGGTGTAGTGAGGTACACGTGCAGCATGGTGTAGTAAGGTGCATGGAGCAGCATGGTTTAGTAAGGTGCATGGGTAGCATGGTGCAGTAAGGTGCATGAAGCAACATGATGAATGGTGCAACATAGTGCACAGTGACAGTGGTGCAACACAGTGATGAATAGTGCAGCATGATGATGAAGAGTAGAGCAGCATGTTGGGTACATCATGATGATGTACATTTCAATGATGGTGCAACATGGTGTAGCACAGTGATGATGGACATGGTGATGGTGCAACGCAGTGATGATGGACATGGTATGATGGTGTAAAATGGTGCAACACAGTGATAGGTACAACAAGGTGATGGAATCACCTGTGTTCAAATCAACTACCTCATGTGACATCTTCTGAGAGAAGATCTCTGCTCTTATTTTGATAAGTCAAAATGTTGACTTCTGATGTAGATGTACTATCTCCCTCTCTGCTGAACTATTGAAGAACATAAGAAGAATTGATCAAGGGTTACCCCCCATTGGAGTTTGTCCCTCGTTGACGCCACATCTTGTCTCCTCTTGTCATGGCTTGTTTTCTACGATTTATGTTTATGTTCTATTTGCATTTTACTATCATGCTAAATGTGATTGCTAATCTGGAATTGATATTGAGCTAATAAGGAAAATTGAAGTAAATTTGCTCTTAGCAAGAGCATACCTAAAATTAACATGGCATCAGAGCTGAGGTGAAGACAAAGCCCAAGCAAGAGTGAAGGAGCAATCACCGAAGACAGTTGGAAAGGACAAAAGGCTCAATGGGTTCCTCATCCCACTTCAAATTCACCAAGGGTGAAGTCGAAGCAGAAAATATTATCCGAGTGGCGCAACGGAAGCATTTGATGGCCTACCTAAAGATCACTTCAATGGGAAGTCCAGATTTAAGGGTGGAAGGAAAGGCAGATGCCTTGCTTGCAATAAGTTCGGCCATTATGTGAAGGAGTGTCCGAATGGTAGGGACACATCACTTGATGATGATAACAATCATTCTAGGGACATCTTCAATGATCGGAGGAATGACAGGTAATGCAGGTCATCAAGGAAATGGCTGACTCTTCAGGAAAGCAAGGAACTCTAGGTATGAAGAATCAAATGTTGTTTCTGATAAGCAAAAGGAGTATATCTTATATTGGCCCTCTCCACTACTTCTCCTCCAGACTCTTTGGGAATTTGGCTTATTGATAGTAGTGCTTCAAGGCACTTCATCGGATAGAAGGAAGCTTTCTCTAATTTGATAGAGAAGGAAACAATCGTGGAGATTATACTTGGAGTCAATGCCACCTATCCCGAAAAGGGTGTAGGGAATGTTACCCCTCAGTTGAATAAGGGTAACACAATTCATTTATAAGAAGTTCTTTATGTACCCGATCTCAAGAAGAACCTAGTGTCCATTTCGGCAATGGAAGTCAAAGGTTTCAAGTTAGCATTCATCGATGGAAAGGTACATGTTTGAAAAAAGAATTTTCAAGATGCTTTTATTCTTGGGTTCAGGGTTGGCAATTTATATCAAGTTGCGAGAAGTCTATTGGGGACCATGTCAGTTGACACATCTCTTCTATAGCACCGAAGTTCTGCTTATTATGGGGCCCTACTTGATGTGAGTCAGATGGCGACATGGATGCCTTAATTCAAGAAGAGCATGAAGGTACATGTCCGAGATGTACCAAAGGAAAACTTGCAAGGGGACCATTCCCCTCATGGAGCAAGACCTCAAATGTGGAACAACTTAAGGGGTTTGAGATTAATGATTGGGAATCTCAAGTATGCAGGTGGAAGAAAGCTCTCTATATCTTAGAGCAAACACTCCAGACTTGATATGAGAGGATTCATAGCTGTCTGATGAAGCTGAGATTCGTTAGGAGTGAAGCCGATCCAGACCATTGCTTGAAGGTTGTGGATGCAATGTTTTGAAACTCCGACTTCGACTCGGTATCGACTCGGCCAACTCGATTTCAATGACTCGGTCATTGTAAAAAATACATTAAATATTTTTTTTTTATAAAAACACATAATTTTAAAGATTTTCTTTCATGTTTCCAAGCACCCAGCATTAGAATATAGATAGAAGACAACATATGATCAAAGTAGGCTCATGAATATATCCATTATATCAAAATGGCACCCAGTGCACTGTCCAATACATACATGATGATGATATAGAGATCAAAACGAAAACACATAACCAAGGAGGCTATAAATGGCCTCTACAACAAAAGTTTGTGACCAATACTATTGGCTACTGCTAGAGTTGCCAACATCATCTGGCTCAGTGTTACTTGGGAGCGGGAGTGAAAGTGGGGAGCGAGAGCGAAAACGGGAGTGGGAGTGACATTTTCAAAAGCTCTCGGTTTGGGAGCGAATCCCGGAGGAGTTTGACAACAAATGTCACTAACATCGAGGTACTTAGAGGGATTGGTGCTCTTGATTAAATACGAGTTCCATACCCTAATACATGACAAAATTCAATGGAAACTTTGTAGTCTCCCAATCCTGAAATCCTGAAAAACTGATAAGTTTGTTGGATTTTGAATGAAATTTAAAATTCTACTTTCTCCATATGAAATCCAATGAGGCCGGAACCACTCTCAAACATCCTGATTCATTTCATGGTAATGTTAAAAATTTAAGTAAAAGGATGAAAATGAAGATTAAGGAGAATGTCACTTTTACCTTAAGAATTTAACATTACCATGAATAGCATATCAATACTAGGGCCTAGAATGCTCAAACCCTCCTTGGCAGCAACCACATAGCTCTCCCCTTCCTTCTCCAACAATCAGAAATGAAAATGATATGAAAAAAAACCAAAATCAGATTTTTATAGGCCATGCAGAAATTTTTTACAGTCACCGGGCGATATTTTCGATCCTTGCGCGATATTTTTCGAAATATCGGCGATATTTCGGAAATCGCGCGATATTTTCAAAAGCCGAAAATATCGCGATATTTTGTCGGCGATATATCGGCTTGCCGAAAATATCGCGATATTTCCGAATATCGCCGATATCTCGGCGATATTATCAACACTGCCTTAAATGCCTAGTATCATGTGAAAATGGGTTTACAAACCAAGCACTCTCCAAAGGTGTAATCCATATACGAGATACACCCAAATGTGTAAAAGGACATATACCCTATGCCAATGTACCCCCAGATCACACCACAACATCCATGAACCACAACCAAGTGGTGATTAAGATACCATTATCAAAGAGTGAAATAATGTAGAACAACCACCATACACAATCACTAGGATGATCCAAGAGAAATATGATGCCATGTCACTATCACACATCACCATTATCCAACCCCTAGAGGGGCTAGAGCCATCATTTATGAACAAAGGTGTAACATGCTCAAGATGAATGAGTAAAAGCAACACTATGATGAGGTAGCATGCTCCATAATCATCAAAGTATATACAAAGAGGATGATCCATTAATTAAAGGCATGCAACAAGGAAAAAAAACAACAGATGGACCATGACCATGACAAACAACCAAGGAGAAAATGAGTCTCCACCAAGGCACGACTGAATGAAAGTACTATCTCCAAGTCAAGCCCAAAAATCCATGAAAAGAAATGTTTCAAACCATCCATATGTGTGATGAAGATCACATGCATTAACCCCAATATGCAATATGAGCTATAACATGTTGTATCTCTAAATATGCATAAATGCTATTGACTAGAAGAATCATTGCATTGATTACTTTAGGTTCACCTTTATCCTTAAAAATGTCCCCGATTTCCCTTGTAAGATAAAAAAACACTCAAGTCTTAGTAGTTCTTCTAGAGTATTGAATCTCAAGCATGAACCTTGTTATTTAAGCACGTCGCAATCAAATTCCTACAAAGAATTAGATTTCTCATCTGCTACATTAATATTGTTTATAGACTATAGTTATTTAAAATATAACTTCTCTACATCTTGTAACAAGTCCTCCTAATCTTTTGTAGTTAGATTTTCTGCTCATCTTCTCATCTCCACCCATTAATAATATAATGTTATACAATAGCATTTATGTTTAAAAAGAAGATATATACAACTCTTTCATATAAAAATATATTGGTGAAAAAATATTTAGCAAAGCAGGCTAATAATTATCAAGATCCCCCAACTAGAAAACACACTGGTTGAAGAACAAAACATTAAATTTCATAAGCACCTCAACCTGAATAAATGTAATAAGATTTTCATCACAAAATGGTATCAAGTGGATATGTTATTGATATTCATACCTTTTGAACAACACCCACAGCTGCTTGTAATGGAGTTAGGTAATCATATGGAAGCTGAACCAATAAATTAAACAAACACACAAATTATGTGATGAAAGTTCAAAACATCCACTAAATCTTTAAGATTAATTAGAACCAAACAACATTCTCTCTAGGTATTTCCAAGATCTTTTGTGCTTTTGTGCATTAGAGTATCTTCTAGAAAGCAATTTGAAAACAAAACCACAAATAGTGCAAGAGTCACCAATCTCACCTTCCCTGTTAGGAGTTCCCATAGAACAATTCCAAAACTGAAAACATCAGCTTTTTGATCATATGGTTTGTGCTCTATTACCTTTCGAAGACAGAGAAATGTTAAGTTCAAATTAGTTAATTCAAAGATACTGTTTTTCACTTTTTAATCAAACTGGTCTATTTGTCGTACAAAATAACTTAAAACATAACTTTAGCAAACTCCCAATACAAGGAATAAAAATTATAACGGGAGATTATTAAACTGCCAAAACAAAACCAAAATTCAAAGGAATATGAAAACATTAAATATAAAATATGCATTCTATAAATCTGCAAAACTAATTATAGAAGGCTGTTTTGCAACGAGAATTGTTTGCTCATGTTACTTTAAGTTGAATACTTATAGGCCATACAAAACAAATATTAATGGTTATTAAGGTGGAGAAGTTCAAGGAAACTGAGAAAAGACATATATTGTTATTTTAAATTTTCTCGAGTCTTACTATCAACTAGACCAACTTTTATGTATATGTAAGAATTAAACAAATTGACAAGCAGCAAGAAAGTGGGAAGTTTAGGGGTTAAAGAACAAATGGAACTTATTCAAGGTAAATTGTGATGTTTCCTTCATCTACATTAAGCCATTCCCTTGTTTGCACATTCTCTTCTTTCAATTAAGGCGTCCTCTCTCCAATGATAAGGTCTTGCATAGTTATCCACTTATATTGAGCTTCTGGTTCATTCTTGTGGGTGAAATTGCCCCCACTTAGTACCTAAACCTTCTTAAAAATTAAGATTTGTCCTTGACAAGAGAAAATGTAATTGGAAATATAATATCCACATTTGCAATATTAAGAATACTGAAATTAACAATGCAAGTGTTAAATGTGCTTTCATGTTTCCATAGAGTCCCAACAAAGTCCAACAAGGGATGCAAACCTAGAAAGGGACAATGTTGGCACAATCTCAGTCAAGTTGTGTGTAGAAATCAACACCTACCATATAGATCCCAAGCAACGAAATATGTAAAATTACTTAAGCACATAGCACAATTCTAGTAAGATAGTAAAATTTTCATGAAATATCAAAGATGATCTGTCATAATATCTACACCTCTTGCACGTTTTATCGCTTGCTTTAGATCACTTATATTTGATTTTAAAATCAATTAAAAAGTATAGTTAATTTAGGGATTATTATCTAAGGTGGTTCAAGTCGAAATATTTCTAAAATATATATTATAATATAGGTGAATTAAAGATGGCAAATGTGATTTTACAGGTTAGAATTGTTATGTATGAAACTGCATGATGAAGACACTCCTAACCTCAAGTGTTTTCCATGAAGTAGACAACTTTTAGCTAGGCCCATTCTGAGCATCGGTATGATTATGTGCTAATGCCCTTGAATGAATATATAGGTGATCTTGAAATGTGTGTGTGTGTGTGTTATTTTCAAACTAGTACAAGCAAAGGAAAAATGCCTAATTATTATGGTGTTAATACATAGGGCCTATTTGCCACCAATGTGATAACCACTAATGAAATTATTGAGTTGACATCGTTTGGATTAAGGGATGAATCATGTATTCCTTGCCATTACATAATCACAAGAATTGCTAATAAGCTCTTAATTGGATTTCCAATGAAGCTTGTAAATATAAATAGGCGAGTTGTTTTGAGCCTTTGAAGCGCATTAAGCTCTCCCTTTTATGTTGTATGCTCATTGATTATTTGTTCTTCAATTAAGCATGGGAACCTCTGAGATCTTTCAAACCTAGCAATGAGCACAATATTATGCCATGTGTACCTTCCTCAAAACAAACCATTCTAGTCCTTTCTAGGACCTCAAGCATTCATTATAACATTATCAATTTACCAATTGAATTCTTGATTGTGCTAGGAGGTGATGACCATAATCATGATGATGGTAAAATATGCATTAATATTGCGAGGATTTGGAATTATATTCATGACTAGCTAAAGGGTAATCTTGGCACCTACAAAAGGTTCATACCTTCCCAATTGGTGTACTTACATGTGGATTAGTGACTATTGTTGAGGAGGAATAGGGAAGATTCTTGTAGATGGAGTCATGGACTACTACATAAACCTTATTATAATAAAATTTAACTTAAATACTATAATACCCACTAGTGTTCAAGACTGGACATGGGATTGTAGAAATTACAAAGAAAGATACAACCATTGGGAGTGTGAAGATAAACAAGAAGCAATAATAAAGCAATAGCAACAGCAAAAGCGTAACAAAGAAGTGGGTAAGGAACTCAAGGACTTGAGGAAGAAGATTTTACTCGAGAGAGCTCTAACATGTTGCCATTCCTAACATCCATGTACGAAAAAAAATGGTATTGGTAGTCTAGATTTATGTGGTATTCAAGACTTTGAGCTTACACAACCTAACTAGCCTAGTAGTTAAAACTGCAGTCTCATTTTGTTGGTATTGTTCGTACGCTAGAAGTATAGGTAATTAGTTTGGAGTCAATAGCAAAAGGAGGTTAGTTGTTATAATATGGAAAGTTTTTCAAACAACCATTCGAGTATTGTTTGAACAAATAATAGCATCAACCCCTAGTCATGTAGAGATAGGACATTTGAAGATGACATGGTATTCAATGTTCAAAAATAGGTTCCTAGAGGTAGAGTTTTAAAATGTGAATCTCTTTGATAAGACTTAGACTAGTAAACATGTGTGACCATGTGTAATTTTGTTTTACTTTTAAAATGTACTTTATCTAGTATTTTACTTTTGAAGTACAAACAATAGTGTAACTCCCTAGTCTCATAGTAGATAGGACACTTGAAGATGGACGGACATTCATAGTTCAAATAGGTTCTTGTTACCCACCCAACTGGGTAACCCCTAGGAGAAAATTCTTCTCCCCTTCCTTGGTCCAAAAATAGATTTGCTTCAAAGCTTTCCACTTATGCTCCAGCCAATGCTCTCTCCCATCTATCATACTACTTAAATGAAGGTGGGCCAGCTACCAAAAGGTACACCAACCATTTTTGTAATCATGTGCTTTCATTTAATGTTAAGGGCATTATATGGATATGGTTGAATTAGATGATTGATCACTTTTTATTGTATCCTTGTTTCCATGCTTCACATGGAAGGTTATCCTTTTCCCCTAGTCTAGTGTGACCTTCCCTAAAGCCTTTTCTTTCAACTGTTTAGGAGGACCGAGAATAGGAGGCACTAATTGATGTAGCAAGCTCAAGGTAATCCATACTTGTCACTTTCCATTTATCCTTGTATCCACTTCCATTCTTTGGGTTGATTTCCATTTGTTACTAGTACTAGCATGCTCAAGGTAATCCATACTTATCACTTTCCATCTATCCTTGTATCCACTTCCATTCTTTGGGTTGATTGCCATTTGTTACTAGTACTAACACCCTTTATCCACATTTCTGAGTCAAAGCCCAAAACTTTTCCCTAAGGCGTTGATACAGTTGAAAGAAAGATAAAATTATATATGGCCACAAATAAAAGAAAATGAAAAATGTAAAAGATGGTTGTGACTAAGAATAAGCACGTGCCCCAGGGGTGCAGCTTGCTGGCCAGCGAAAGTACTGCTAAGGCATTCATGCCATTGTGCAGGTCACAGATTCAAACCTCGACATACCCGTGCGCCATGTTTGGGGGTGGTGCGGTTGCACCTGGAGGTTATAGTGGCAGCCTTTAGGATCGGCCCTATGTCATGCAAGTACAAGAGCCGACGTGTTATCGATTCTACCAATCATTAAAAAAAAATAATAAGCATGTGGGCAAAATCCTAGCTTGAGTTCTACACTCCTCATTAGCCATCACCCACTTCCTAAGCATATCATGCTTAGGAACTTATAATGTCCCAACCTCCATGAGCAATAAAAAATCAAATGAACTTATAATGTCCCAACCTCCACGAGCAATAAACATCCACATAGGGGCATTGAAAATGCATAAGGCAAGTTGGCTACCTAAGTTATCCATGAAAGAAAAGGGAAAACATTGAAGAAAAATTTGTACCAAACAAGTGGAAAAAGCAAGTCGAGGAAAGGGGTAACTCAAGCCTCCACAATTGATCCCTCTTATCATCATTACACTCGAGATCTTAGACCTCTTTCAACTGGCACCAAAGCAGTGGCATCTTCCTTATAGTCTTTCCCATTCCATGCACACATTTATCACAAGCACCTATGTATTGACGGGCATATCTAGAAATTGTCCTTTTCCTTGGGGTTGGAAGCACTTAATAGGGCTAATTGTATAATCAACCCCTAACACAAGCGTGGTATCTTGTTTACAAATCATCTGCTAGGAAGATATTTAAAGGAAAAGTCTTGTGTGAACTATTTTTGTGCCCCTAGAATTGAATATGGTCCATTGTGATATTTTAATGGTTTAATTAACTAATGATGTTGATCTCACTTAATCTTAAGGGTATGTTTTAGGTGGTTTCTCACAAATGCATAAGATATTCTTTGAGGGATGGATTGGCCCTTGCACCATAATGAGTAGGACATCTACCCTAGCATGAGAGCACTTCTGACGTTGCATCCCCAGCATTACCCCTCTAGAGGTGAGCATTGGCCCTTACGAAGCCTCCACATGGATGCATGGCCCGTTCCACACCACCAGATGCTAAAACGTTGAGCCAAGAAGTTGGGACATTGGCAAGATTGATGATGTGCCTCAAAGAACCTAGGATGGCCCCAAGCTAGCCTTGTACCTTATTGATGTGCTTTACCTTGCTCCAAAGCCCAAATGAGGATGGTGATCACTTGAGACACTTTGGGAGGCCTAGCATGTCGCTTTTGATGCTAATGACATGCCTTAGGCTTGTGATGCCACCTTTGTAAACCCTAGGAAGGTGATGCAGGGCTTCTTGATGATGACATCTTGGATGAGGAGATGTGGCATGGAGATGCACCTCTTCACTTTGATGAGGTGTCTTGGAGTGAGGAGCACCCTTCGACCCATCTATCACTTTACTTGATGGAGATGCTCATTAAATGAGCGTGAAGTCTTGTTGGGGAGCTAATTCTCCCACACATGTGGGGAAAATATGTCAATTTATTATGTTTACCATTATTTAAAGCTATCGACAAGTCGACTTGTGACCTATTAACCTTGTTGGATGCTTGAAGCAAACTTTTAGGGTTTTTGATTGTCAATTAAGAGAAACTTGACTTGGTTATCATCATATAAATAAAGGGGAGTCTAATTTTCTTGCATACTAACACATAAACTCCTTTTATCTCTCTTAAAAGAGTGCACACTAGTAATCCTTCTTTTCTATTAGATGCAATTGCTATGTAGAGTGCAAATTGACTTAGGGAGGATATGTTTTGTATGGAGAAGACTTTCTATGGAAAGATGAAGTGATACTTGCTTGAATGGTGTACGTTTAATGCAGTTTTCTTCCATTTTGCAAGAAATTGCTTAAATTAGGGTTTGTCATATGCCATATTAAAAAGTGCAATATCTTTTATGAACTCTTGTTTCTTATCTATTTATGTAAAATTTGTCATCAAGCATCCATCAAAAGGACTAGATTTGTACCCTCTGACCTAAATCTCCTAAGAAATAAAGTCGCTAGGGTTTTGGAAGTGAAACGAACTTTCCTTCCACCCTGCCTATCCAAGGTCCTCTTGCATAGACCTTGTCCTATTGACTCCATTGCCAAAATGGTTCAAGGCAAAAGTTTAAGTGTGTCAATCAACCTTAATTTTTCAATTTTCTTTGCTTCACAGTAAACTAGGGTCAGGGTTTGGTTAAATCTACATTTGATAGCTAAATTGTACTTGCATGTTATGGTCCTTTAAGTAAGCATTGCATCTATTATTGTATGAAAAGCAAAATCTATCATTTATTGCATGTTTTACCCCCAATTTTAGGGTCGACGTCTAGGTCTTGTTTGTTGTTATATGCATTTTCAACCACCAAAAGCACAATGTTGGCCTATCCTTTCTTTACCCTTATCAGTAGCCTTAAGTGCATTTTGAGCATACCATAAATAACTTATTTACATTGTTGCTATGATATTTTCATGTTGTAAACTTGCATACTCTTGAAACCCTAACTTATAACAACATTTTATGTGTTGATGCTGGCTAATGGAGAAGTTTACTTGAACATCTATAGGCCTTATCTCGACCTCTGAGGCTTTTCCAGTATTTTCCTCTATCTCATCAACTCTCTTACATCTTGGCCTCTCTTTATCAAAGATCCTTATAGGGTGTTTTATTAGCAATTTCCTTAGAGAACCATTTGATTTAGATCCATAGGTAGTCTTACCTCTAAGTCTTTCTAGCGAAGCCTCCCTTATTGGGATAATATCCAACCATAAAACAATAGAGGAAAAGCCACTAAGATGACAAACGCCATGCATCTCATTGTTTCCCTAGGACCTCAAGTGCCCAGTGAGGCGTTGCACTAGGATCCCAGATTTCAGGGAAACCGTTCCCAGAGACTGTTTTTAAAGTTGATTTTTTTCTAATGAGATTAAATTTGATAAACATTTCGGACCATGTGTGACTTAGTCTAATTTTAAAAATCACTTTATCTAGTTTTTTACTGTCGTACACTTTTTTTACTTTATAATTTATACTTTCAATTACTTAGTCCAAATTGATCATTCATCAACTTTATTACATTATATAATGGAGACTTGGTCAACCTTGATAACTAAACCCCAAGTTTTATAAGCTATACACAATTATTATAGATAAGCTAAGAAACCGGATTCGTTGTATACCCCGGACGAATCGCGAATCCAGCGTGTCGGACACGATTCTGTCCTGACACGTGTCATTCTGTCAGGACACGTCGTGTCCGATTTCCCCACGTCGTGTCATGACGTGTCAGGCAAATTACGAATCGCGTCGGTGTTTTTTGGCACGAGTCCTGTTTCGTGTCACGATTTTCACTGTTTTGGCGGATTCGTGTCACGAATTTTCACTGTCTGCGGGGTTAAAAAGGAATGAGTTTGATAACTTTGATTGTTCTGAGCGTTGAAGGGTTTGACTCGTTTGAGCTGTGCGCGATAGTGAAGGGTTTCCGTTTGAGCTGTGCTGAGACTGCGATTTCTTGGCTGTAGTGACCAGCGTCGGGCTCTCCAAGTATGTTTCACCGTCACGGTTCACCACGGTTCACAAGTTAAAAACTCAAAACCTCTGCCATCCTCAAAGTGTCTGCTCTGCATGCTCTGCATTACTGAAAAGTGTCCTCTCCTCGTGACTAAACAGTGACCTTTCACGGTGATGAATTGCAGCATGATATTGTTATAATAAGCAGTGACCTCTGCCTCACTAAACAGTGGCCTCTCGTCGTGATAAATTGCATCATAATATTGTTATTGACAACAGTAAAACGACAAACCCTTGGCCCATTATCAATACAATATATGATCTGCCTTTTTGCAATAAATTTTAAGAACGCACTTCGATTATTCCAAATCAATCCTTCAGCTTTTCTCGCACTGTAAGTAATCGTTGCGTTTCCCTTACATCGTTTTAAAATAGTCACTGAACGTACCTGCAACGTACCATTTTTAAAATAGTCACCCACAGTACCAACAATCCATAAGAAATGAATTTGTTGAAGTAAGCGATAATTTTTCATGGATAGGGATTTTTTTATCTGAGAATCAGTACATTTATCAGTTCAGAAAATAAATATGCACTGCTGGTAAATTTGACCAATATTTCATTGATGCATAGTGCATTATTTGAATGATAAATAGTGTGTATCAGTGGTGTTACATGTACCTTTCTTTGGGTTAAGTATTAAATATACAATGTTCTGTGGATGAATTTAGGAACATTTTCTCAGTACTGTGCTTACTCATTAGAGTTAAAACTTAACAAAGTGCACCTACAGCCATGTGTCTAACAACTGTTTGACAAAATGCCTTACTGAACACTCAGCCAAACTCAGAAAAATTAAAGGAAAATTTTGGAATATTTAGGTAAATATTATACTTGTTCTTAGCTTCATATGTTATTGCTATTCCCTTTGGTTGTTGCAAAATAATATGAGGAAAAGATCCTCCTCTTGTGTATGAACCTTTGTTCTTGACATTCTTTCTTATCTGCCTGCCTATAAGTTCTTGACATTCTTTCTTGACATTCTTTCTTATCTGCCTGCCTATAAGTACATTCTTTCTTATTTGCATCCAAGGACTTGCATAGTTTACAATTTTTTTACAGCAGTTTGTTCATTTTTAAATTTTTTTTGCATTTTTTAATTTTTGACAGCAGTTTGTTCATTTTTTTTATAGGTTGTTGTTGAGGTAACGCCGTAGTCCGTAACAGTGTTCATGGCTCAATCAAAGGCAGCTGCTGTTAGGGGGCAAAGGAAGGGCAAGAATGTCATGGGTAGAGATGCCCTTCCTCCCCCAATATCAACAGAGTCTGCTGCAAGTAATGTTGAGGGAAGAGGAGTTAAAGACAATGATAAATATCCATTATGGAAATATGTCACAAGAGAGGATGGGCCAAACAACAAGGGAAAGGGAGGAGGCAATGTGCAATGGAAATGCAAATTTTGTAACATTTCTTTCAAAAGCACATATTACCGTGTGAAATCACATTTGTTGGCTATACCTGGTTGTAGGATTGGATCTTGCAGAGCTATTACTTCACAAAAGAGAAAATAATTGGAAAAGGAGGCCAATGTTGGTATGGAACATGTGGCACTGGCTTCAAAATCAAGAAAACCCAATAATGAAGACCCCCTTCCATTTTTGAGGAAAGGGACCACCAAATTTCCATTTGAGAGTTCTACTTCTGGTGGGGGACACGCATTAAAAAGAAGATCACTTGGTCCAATGGACAAGATTTTCGAAAAAGAGAGACGGGAAGAGCTTGATCTCACCATTGCCTTCTTCTTCTATCAAAACTTCATATCATTTAATGTTGCACGTTCACCTTTATTTGTTGAGATGTGCCGAGCTCTAACTCAAGGGGC
>APFE030493850.1:108074-197335 GCA_000404065.3 Pinus taeda | reverse complement strand
TATTAAAAGAAATAAGTAATAAAAATAAAAAAAATAGTAATAACCATATTAAAGCTCTAATAAAAAAAAGGGAAATTATCAAAAAAATTAGCATGCAGACACATGGAGGGTGGGCATGTAGCATGCAGACACATGGACGGTGTGCATGTGGTTTCCCTTCCAATGTTTTGTTCTATTTTATGAATGATGAGGAGGATGGTAGGGGTTCGATCATTCTGAGGTTCTATCTTCATTCTCTTGGGAGAATACTAAGACTTAGGAATAATGGCAGTAGTCGTTGATTGAGGGCTCAGGGGTGGCCAGTTGTAGCAGAATCCTGCACAATTGAGCCTACGGTTGTGAGGAGAGTCGTCCCCAAATCTTGTGGTCACTTCGCAGCCGGAAAGTACAGGTATAATTTCATTAAAAGAATTGTTTTCCTTTTGACATTAATTTTAGTTTTACTTGTGCTGTTACATCGACTAAACATAGCTGGATTTGGGCCATGCAAAGCCCTGATCATGCTACAAAAACAAAATGCAACCACATAAGATAACCTAGGCCTAACATAGGATGAAAAACAAACATTTTTGGGGGATTATAAACATAAATTATTAGCAACAAAAGTTTTCCTAACCAACTTACTGTTTACAAAATTATAATTTTTTATTTTTCATTTAGGCCATCAAGACCAAATTAATTTAAAGAGTGGGTCTGGGAAGAAAACTATCTTTCGAGTTTAATGCCAAGGGGCTACACTTTGAGGTTAACCGACACTAAGATGAAGTCCTTGGCCTTAAGTACTAACACAGAAAAGTCACAAAGAGAGTTCTTTGACAAATTGGACAAACAAAACAAAGATGGAAACAACTAATGGAATCCTTTAATAGAAATGACGAACGCCAAAAAGGATGATCTTGCATAGTGAATCAAATAACTACATGACAATTAGATGAATTACAAGTACACCTTTATCCTTCCAAAGCTTGCATGTAAGCCCAACCTCATTGTCCACATCCTGCTACAAAAACCAGAACTCCATCAGAATGGGATTCCTTAACAGACCTAAGTTTCAACCACCTAAATATGATAGCCAAGAAGAAAGTGTAGTTATTATATGGTTCAATGAAATTGAGAGGTATTTTTGCTATAAACCCTCCATAAGTGACAAAGAAATGGTTATTTTCTATGAACCTCATCATGTCTTGAAGGGTATGTTTATGATTGGTTCATGTGGGGGGCAGAAAAACAAAAGGTTCTCTCAAATAACTAGCAAATGTTCACCAGTTATTTCTTCAAATGATTTCACAATTACAATAAAGAAGATATTTTCACCAAATTTACCCATCTAGAGCAAAATGGATCAATGAAAGAACATATACATGAATAGGAAGTCCTTGCGACTCGATTCCCAAATCTTGTAAGCGATGAAAGGTTGATAATGTATAATGCAGTTTTGAAGTCCAATATTTGCAGTAAGCTCATATTATGCTAAAACCCAAAGACACTACAAAAGCCAAAAGTATGACTAGATGCATTCCTCCATGTTAACACAATGAAACAGAGAAGGAAGACAAACGTCACAAATGTTGTCAAAATTGGACCCCAAATCATAGATGTGAAATAGAAAAAAAATATATCACTACAAGATTGTCAATGAAAAAGCACTACAAAACTTTGACTCAAAAGAATACCAAGAAGAAATCACCTCCAATTCCAAGTTAGATTCTGAAGCTAGGTTGCACGAAACAGGGAAATGGGTACGAGTTTCCGAAACGGGAAGCGATACAAAACGCGACCTGTCCAAATTTTGGAAACAGGGAAACGCGAATATATATATATATTATATATATATATATTAGGACATTTAAGAAATATCTGCAATCATGAAGCATATATGATACATTCTAATTTATTACATTATGATAAAATTGTCAATTGTCAATGCATAAACTATAAGTCTCTAAATTTACATTACATTTACTGACATAATGAAAATAGAAATATCCAAAATCAACCACGAGAAATTTCTAATTTCTTGTCTCGTGCTTGATTGGGAGTCTCCTCCTACATAGTCGAACGACCATAGTGCTCTTGATTAAATACAAGTTTCATACCCTAGTACCCTATATGCTCTTCATTATTGGGAATCTCCCTTGCATAGAGGGCTTGGTTCTCTTGATTAAATACAAGTTCCATACCCTAGTACATGATAAAATCCAATGGAAACATTGCAATCCCCCTAATCCTGAAATCCTGAAAAAACAAATAAGTCTACTCGATTTTGAGTGAGATCTAAAATTCTACTTTCTCCATATGAAATCCAATGAGGGCGAAACCACTCTCAAACATCCTGAGTCATTTCATGGTAATGTTAAAAATTTAAGTAAAAGGATTAAAATGAAAAATAAAGGAGAATATCACTTTTACTTTAAGAATTTAACATTACCATGGCATATCAGCACTAGGGCAAAAGTTCACTTTTATAACTTTAGAAAGGCATCTAGAAGCAACTAGAAGTCACTAGGATAACCTAAAAATAAATTAGAAAACAAACTATTTTTTTTTTTTTTAAACACAAAACGCTGAAACGTGAGTCGTACGGCCCTGAAACGTATTTCAGGCCGTACTGGCCACGTTTCAGTTTCGTGAAACGTGGCAGTACGGCTTGAAACACGTTTCAGTGCCGTACCAAACGCGTTTCAGCGTTTCGTACCCGTTTCCGTACGGAAACACCCCCTTGCCCTACGTTTCCTGCAACATAGTTCTGAAGACAAAGAAACTATGCCCAAGATATTAATAACAACAATGACATGAAACCCACAACCTAGAAATAAAGCAATCTTAGAGGAAAACCAATTGATACAAAGTTACATGGATAAAAATGACATGCCTAGAATCCCACTTGAGGATACGACTAGACAACGACAACCTAGGACATGTTATCACTCAAGGATGCACCAAAAAAACAACCCAAAAGATAGCTCTGAATGGACACTAAGGATGATTGCTAAACGTCACCCACAATCAACCTCTCTCTTTGAAGTTAGCGTGTGCTAACTCCATGAGGGTTTTCCTTGGAAAATCAGATCTGATTTCTAAGAAATTTGCAACTAAAATAAGTCATATTTGAACTGAAACTCTGATCTCTTATGCTCTGGATCTGGGATTTTACTTGAAATTATTTTATATAAATGAAACATACTCAGAATTTTGCATATTAAACTCACAAATCTGCAAAATTATTGCAATGATGGAATATTTATCATCATAACAGCAAGGAAACATTCATATTTTATATTTTTGTTTTGGTCTATTGACATGTTATCCATTGAGCTAAAGAGTTTAAAGAAGGATGAAATCCCAGCAAGGTGAAAAGTTCAAAAAAACAAATGCATGAAATTAAAAGATCAAACTATCTTCAAATAATTTGGAAAGAGCTTCTAGAATGTTCCAAAGACCAGACACAATCAAAGCTAAACAGCCGACCAAATTAATCAGTGATGGATTTCAATGAACCCAAACCACCACCTGTTATCCAAACACTTAAACAAGTCTCGAAGATGTTGGAAAATGATAGACAGAAATGGACACAAAGAGGAGGATAAAAGCAGAATGAACAAACCCTTCCATTGTCTTGAAATCTGCATTAAACTTATGTCCTGATACCTTTGAGAATCATTTTCTTCCTCCAATCTATTATGTTGGCTCATTGTTTTAAAGTAAACTTAGGAAAAGAAAAATAATTTACTTTAGTGACTTTGCTTTAATCTCAGCCACTGATCCCAAGTGAGGTGAGATCTAATCTCAGTGGTCAATCACTTTGGAGATTAGGGCTAGGGATTTCGCTCAATGTAAAGTTATAAAAGCAAGGTTAGGGAGAGGGAGAAGACATCATGCAATGACAGAATATGTGTGATACTCCAGAGTGTCGGGTCCGAGGAAGTATAGGAGGGAGTCTGGAGATCCAAATCTGCCAAGGAGATCAAGCACCCGATCTAAAGCAGATCTATTATGTTGGCTCATTGTTTTAAAGTAAACTTAGGAAAAGAAAAATAATTTACTTTAGTGACTTTGCTTTAATCTCAGCCATTGATCCCAAGTGAGGTGAGATCTAATCTCAGTGGTCAATCACTTTGGAGATTAGGGCTAGGGATTTTGCTCAATGTAAAGTTATAAAAGCAAGGTTAACGAGAGGGAGAAGACATCATGCAACGACAGAATATGTGTGATACTCCAGAGTGTCGGGTCCGAGGAAGTATAGGAGGGAGCCTGGAGATCCAAATCTACCAAGGAGATCAAGCACCCGATCTAAAGCAGATCTACTGCATCAGATCCAAGGCATTTGTATTTTTGTATTTTCTCATTCGGGCCATTATCTCAGGATAGGAGCCCAAGTAGATGTTGAATCCTTAATATGAACGAATTTGGTTGAGTAGAATCTATCTCTGTCATTCTAATTGAGATCGATAGTGTTTGTTTCTGCTGAATTTTTTGTGTTAGGAACCTAGTTGTGCAATTAAATCAATAGATCATTTTTTCTGCTAGGAATTTAAGTGTCAGGTGTTGTGTTTGCATGAAATCTACCATGGTATGACAATGTAAATTCTAAATCGATCTAGGAATCACAGAAGCCAAGGTTTGTACAAGACCCTTGGGCCAGGTTTGGCCGCAATTGTGCAAAGTCAAAAACGTTTTCTTAGGGCCAAAGAAATAGATCAACACTGAGTTAGAATTTTTTATTTTTTTACCATAATGAGGGGTTGTTTTTTTAGATTAAAAAAAGGGGAAAGCCTAAGGGGGTTGTGGGTGGTCGATAGGCCTAACGGCCCACCCATCCACCACAAGCATCAACAGCCACCATGTCGACAACTCGCAAAGGAGACCAACACGAGAAGGGGGGAAAGTAAGCCCGACAAATGCTGAAACAAAGCAACTATGGTGAACAAGTCTAACGGGCTAGTAGATGTCCGCAGGCACAAAGAGGCTGAGAAGCATCAACGACGCAAGTGTTTGTTCACTGAGGCACAATGGTGGCTAATTGCGTTGAGCACAAATCCCGCAACATGCGAGGCAGTCGGGTGCGTGAATGTATGTGGTAGGCTTGTGCCGACAATGGTAGCTCAAGGGACGTTGTTGTCAACAGGGAGATGGATCCAACAGAATGAGTGGATATATAGACCAATGTTGCACTACTCGCGATTTTATCGTAAAATCGTGGTTTTTTAAAACCGGCGATATTATCGCCCGATAAATACAACAAATTTTTTCGGCAATTTTTTCGTAATCGCGGAAGAAAAAACAACAAAAAAAAAAATTATGAGAAGGAGGTGACACAACCTACCCAAGCTACCCCTGTCACCAGTAGAGGACGTGGTCTACCTCCTGTAGCTCCTAGTTCTTCAGCTTCTATAGCACAGCAGAGTCCACTGCCAACTCCACTGACATCTACATCTAGGGGGCACAGGAAATCAGTAGTATTAGACTTTCGTTATTTGGTTCATTTCATTGTATATGACATTATGACTCATGATATGAGATACATTACTATATTTTTTATTGATATTTTGAGGCTGACATGGGACTCAGGAGTCAGAACTTACTATTCAGGACATGATTCACTGTTATGTGTGATGTAACACTAGAAATGATATTACACAACTTATATATTAGTTCTTTTATCATATTTATGTGTCAATGTATTTATTTTATGTTGCAGATGCTTTAGATATTAAAAAAATTGAAAAAAGATGAATGTTTTTGTATATTACGATTTTTTCTCGATTTTTACCGATTTTTTCCTGATTTTTATGATTTTTTCCATTTTTTTCCCCTCGCCAATAATATCCCGATAACGATTAATGCAACATTGATATAGACAGCAAATCTAGGGATGCAGGGGTGGTCAATAGCCACCAACCAACACCCAACCAAGATAGTTGCCACTAAAACAATCAACAAAAAGGCCAGAACTCATAAAGGACCTGTTACCCACCATTTTGTGGGTAATATCCCTGGGAGAAAAAAAAAAATCTCCAAGATGGTCCTCAGCCGACAGCTAGCAACCCCTTGCAACCATTAGCTAGCTCATTGTGCCATCTTCTCTGCCACCTAAGCCAGTGATGCGGTCTCTCGCTCATATGCTATGATCGTATGTTTGAAGGTGGGCCTCCAGAATCTAAAGGTATGCCTTGTCATTTTGAAATTCAATATTGTAGTTTACTTATCATGGACACTTTTGGGCATGGATTAATGAGGGGATTTGGCGGAAAAGATGGGCTAGGTTTGTGCTTCTTGAGAGGTTTATCTTTTCATTTATGAGCTAGTTTGGTGGGCTTCTCACCAAATTTGTATTATTAGAACATTAATTTTCTTTGGGGCTCATGTAGGCCAAGGAAGCTAATTCGAACTCCTAAGATGTGTATAAATACAAGCGAAGTGAGATCATTTCTCATCATCACTTTGGATTGGATCTCTCTCTTTAGAGGATTTCACACTTTTTCTTGAGGATGAATTGGATCTTTTATGGATGAATTTTGATGTATGGTTATTGGTCTATCTTCTCTTGGAGCTTCTACATTGTCATTTGTGAATGGATGGATATACTCTATTGCATGTAAGTACGAAATTTTGATGTTATTCTTGTTACTTTTGTCATATATGTTGGATTGGGAATTTCATTGTTTTACGGTTAATTGTTGCATGCAAATTATTGGTTAATATTGTGGGATTGTCTTTATTATAATGTTTATCTCCAAGTATGGGCCATGTAGTATGAGAGAAATCGCTTAGGGGTAAATCTAACCTTGATAAGTCGTTCCTCTTGTGCATTTGAAGTATTACGACTGCAAGATTGCTTTCACTTGACCTAGAGGGGTTTGTCAAGTAATTTTGAAACCTCCTTGACTGGGAACCAAGAAATCTTACACAAAATCAACATAGACTCCATTCTCCGAAGGATTAAGGCACTGATCTACCAAGTTTGGTCACCAAAACTCTTATTCTTTCACCTTCTCCCGAGTCTAGCCACATTGGGGTGCATAGGGCATCAATTTCCTGGTAAGTTAGCCACTAAAAAAATTCGATCTCCTAGGGTCTCTTGCATTGGCCTTTCCTATAGCCCTCCTCCAATTCTGAAGACATTTCGATAGTGGAGTTGGGAGAAAAGCCAAGCCCTAGCTCCGAGACCAAAACTTGCCCTACAATCCCCAAGGCTAGCACTTCCCAAGGTCAAAACAACATCTTTGACTAATTATATTTTCTTTGATCCTCTCCCCGCCTTGTCTAGGGTAAGGATATCATTGGTTGCTACATTCCTTCCTTGTACCCTAAATCGGGTCCACTTGGCCCCATGTGGTCCACTCCATTGAAAGACCATTCTTCAAGAACCATCCGGGATACCAATTCTAACAAGGATTTTGGGGATTAGGAAACTCCTTCACAAGTCTTATCCCATAAACCTAACCCTCAAATCCTCTGTTCCTTTCCTTAGAACACATAGTACCTTGCTTAGAAAGCAATCAAGTTCAATCCTTCCACCTCTTTTGGGAAAGGGATTCATTAGGGTCACTTATATCCATTGATTTATCCTTAATAGTGACTGTATTCATACAATGGGCTAAGCCTCCATTTGTTTCCCTTGGCCTAGCATTTTCCCTTTATGGATCCCCCTTAGGTTCCCTGCTAATTTGAGTAGGAACAGGACCAAGCCAAGGGACGATTGTCACAAGGGAGTTGGACCAAAAGTTGGTAGCAGTCATCGATGAAGGGCCATCCGTAGGGTCGGGGCCACTAACAAAAAGATGTCAAATCACCTTGTCCAGAGCTAAGAAGATGTTGCTATAGAATGTAAGGCAACAAACGGGGTAGAGGGCAAAGGGTTGACTAAGGTGAGGGCAGCAACTAGGACCCTAGCCAAAGTCATCCCAATCAGCCATGGGAGATGTTCAAAGGTAGAGCTCGACAGGGCCATGTGCTATAGGAAAAATAAATTGGGTACATAGGTGTAGGATTTGGGCTATGAGTGGGCTAGTTGTAGAGGGGGCAACAGGGTTAAGTACAAGTAGTGCCACAGAGCAGGGTATCATGTGTCGATTTGACAACTGATGGAGATCTGAAATAAGGTGTCTGATGAGTGAACGTTAGCTACCCAGTAGCAAAAAGCGCAACAGAGGATCATGTCGCGAGTAGAATGTCACGTTGGGTATGGTGACTAGTCAAGTTGTTGGGGGATGTAGCGGCTAAGCTAGAAGTCATTGGGCAAGGGATTTGTTGTTACAGGCATGAGCCAATAGTTGCTGGAAGAGCTGGTAGTAGCCAACAGTAAGTGCAAAGGACAATACCAAAATCAAACAAAATTGGTGGAGGTTAGCCCTCAAAGGGGGAGATGGAGACTGTACCAGTCAAGCGATTGGTAGCAGAGTTCGTGGGTATCTCAAAATACTAAGATAGACTCACAGCCATGCTAGAAGGACATAGCACAGGAGCATTGGCAAGAAGCATTGCAGTGACAGAGAAGGAGTGGGAGGCTCTGAAGTTTGAGTAGCTCAAAGGGAGTTAACCTTTAAATTCAGGTAGGGAAGAGCAACTGACATATTCTTCTAAGTCTATCAAGAAGGTCTCTCGATACAAGGTGACCTTATAGGATGTTCAAGAGCAGAGGACTTCTAGGAACAATGCCAAGGGGAGCTGGACTTCGAGGAACTTTCCAGATCAAGTGGCAAAGAAGGCTTTCAGTTCAGAGGGAGCAGCCAAGGTAGTGAATACAAGTCCAAGATTGAAGGCAGTGCCAAGGGTAGAAGTACCTCCCTTGCTAAGAGGGAGGGTTGAATTTTGTAGCTTGGATGGGTACTTTGCACAAACATAAGTGTCTAGGCATGCAGATATCACCCACAAGATCTCCCTTAGATACTTTCTCTAGGTTGAGCAAGTTGCTTTGTAACTTGGAAAAAGCACATAAGTATTATGTTGGCTCATTGATCTAATGTAAACTTAGGAAAAGTAAATTAATTTACTTTTAATCTCAAATATTGATCTCAAGTGAGGTGAGATCTAATTTTGGTTGTTAATCATTTTGGAAATTACGGTTATGGATTTAGCTCAATGTAAAGTTATAAAAGCAACACTAGGGAGAGGAAGAAGACACCATACAACAACACTAGCCTTTGGAGGAGGAGTTTGATACTCTAGAGTGTTGGGTATGACAATGTACAGGAGGGAGCCTAGAGATCCAAATCTATCAAGGAGATCAAGCACTGATCTGTTTAAAATACTGAGGGGGGGGTGAATCAATAGTTCACTTTTTCTTACAATTTAAGTATCACAAGCATTAACCAATCAAATCATATGAAGAGTACACAAGAAATATATGAACAATTTATTTATATTACAAGAGAAGCTACAACTTTTGGTTTACCAACTACAAATAGAAGGGCTACAACCACAAGATTTACCAACTCCCACAGGATTTACCAACCACCTGAAGGAAGCTACAATTTCCTTCCCTAGCACCACCCTACCACCCTATAGAATAAAAGATAACATAAAGTCTTCGTGGGCTCTCTGATCCATAAACTGTCGTGGATATTCCACTGGACAGTTTGTCACAACAAATCTGATAATATTACATTAAAAATATGAGATTCTACACTGTTACAGTTTTATTTAATTTCTAGATCTGTAAAATTAACTGTAATTAGTGCATGCATGTAAAAATAAATCAAGCAAAAAAATATAGAACGACAAAATAAGCTCACACACACATAATACAAAAGATATGCTCTCTGGGAAACCCTTTCAGGAGAAAACCTAGCTGGAAGGTGAGATCGCTTCACTCTCTTTCTCCTAGTGGCCCGGTTATAACACAACCCAAAAGCCTACTAGTAGGTAGAGGCATTCCATTCTTTCAAGAGCATTTTGTTCCATAATTGAGCAAAGATAGCCAGGAAAGATGGTAGAACACACAGAGAGGATTTGTGCACTGTAAGAACCCATGGGCCACAGACATTACTTCTTTGTATCTGAAGTCATATTTCCAGACAGAGAAAGAGAGCGAAGCAACCTCACCTTCCAGCTAAATTTTCTCCCGAAAGGGTTTCCCATAGAGCATATCTTGTGTATTATGTGTGTGCGTGAGCTTATTTTGTCGTTCTCTATTTTTTGTCTGATTTATTTTTACATGCATGCACTAATTGCAGTTAATTTTACAAATCTAGAAATTAAATAAAACTATAATAGTGTAGAATCTCATATTTTTAATATAATATTATCAGATCTGTTGTGACGAACTATATCTACCACAGTTTGCGGATCACTCTCGTACTAGGGACATGACCCAAATACAACAACATTCAAACAACTTCAGTTGTGCCTCTTTGTCATATCCAATATGTAATATGTAGACAATTCAACAATAAAATGCATACCTCAGATCATCAAAACCACAAGTGCTCTTACTTTGTCCTTTGCCTCAACAACTTTATCCCATCTTGCTTCAAGATTTCAACAAGAGTTGCTTCTTGCGTCAAGACTCCTTCAAAATATCAAAGTCTGCTTTAGAACATCAAAGATTTGCTACAAATCACATATCCAAGTCTGCTTTAGAAAACCAACGGTCTGCTACAAATCAAAGACTGCTCTCGAAATCTACTTCAAAACAATTTTAGGGTTTGCTCCCAAAGAATCCGCTAAAAAACAAATATTTAAGTTTGCCCCAACTTCTACAAGAATGACTTCAAGATCTGTTCCAAACTTCTACATGAATAACTTCAAGATCTGCTCCAAACCTCTACAAGAATAACTTCGAGTTATCCTCCAAACTTCTACAAGAATAATGTCAAAAACGAACTAAAAAAATTGTGCCAAAATCATTCCATAGATAGCCTCCCCAATCCGACCTCTCCTCACTTCCCGTTCATGAGATATGAACCCTAGAAACACTTATTTTCTTTGCTTGTTTCAACAGATCTGAATTTTCCTTGAGCGAATTGCTAAAATGCCTCCTCCTCACGCCTATATATAGTGCATTCAAGGTCTAGACTGGGCCATGTTGAAATTGTAACTAGGTTCAATCTTCATAATTATAGTGCTTGTATCAATATATATCCCATGTAAAAGCAAAAAGAAAAATTATTATTATTATTATTATTATTATTTATCAAGCATGTTCTTCATGCTTTATTTTGGTCAAAAGAAAAGTCAAAAGGGCATGTTCTTCGTGACCCTATAAAAAAAAGAATGATAATTTGAATTTTGTAAGCATCATTTGTTCCTCTATGTTGCCAAGTTGGCCCTCCTAGAGTTCATGTCAGTCTGCCCAAAAGACGTGACTCTTCGCATACAGAAACAATTATAAATTGGCACCTATCCTCAATCATTTGGCAAGCAAATTCAGCGATGATTTGTGATGAATATTTCGGATTTCTAAGGCAGAAGATGAAGCTTCCTAAGGCAGAATTGTTTCAGTCTATGACCTAGATTTCTGAGGAGAACATATCCGAGTTCTTAGGCACATACATCCAAAACTCCAAGGCACAAATAACCTAAGGTCTGAAGCATATACATCCAATATTCCTGAGGCAAATGAACGAAAATTTTGTGGCATATGAACAAGATTCTAAGGCACTGTTCATGCGAAGGCTTTGTAGCTTTATCTTTGTGGTTAATTTCACCCTTTTGTTGTGGACAAATATTTGACATTTTATAGACAGTTTTGTGAACAATCTTGTGGACTCTCCAGTGGAAACAATCATGACATCTAGCAGACAGACTTATAGCAAACTCCATGTGGACTGTTGTTTTTGTGGAGGGTTGACTTGGCACTTGGATCAGTGATTAGTATGACTTGTATTTCTCTTGTTAATGAAGAAGCTATAAAGAAAAGATTGTTGGGTTTTCCCCCTTGTGGGGTTTTTCTCTAGCTTGGAGCCTAACTTCTGGTGTCTCTTGTGTGTTGTGCCTTATGATTTCTTATTTTTGTTAATGTGTAATTACTTGATGACATAACCAATCAAAGTAAATATTAAGAAAAAGATTACATATCAGTCACAAGTAATTACCACGATAAGAAATTCTATATTGTATGTGAATTTCAACAGGTCGACGTGTCCATTGGCTGGAATGGCTTGTGCAACTGGCATAATGTATAGTGAATATTCAAAAAATCATTTCTGCTCAACTGTAAGGAGCTAGAGGGTGTTCCATATACTGTTGGAAAGGTCTCAAAATAAGCTTTCCAACCATGTATGTTATACTATACTACCATTTGGGCTAGGTAATTGGAGTAAAATGAATTCAAAGATAGGGTATCCAAATGGAGCATCAAAAATCTAAAAAAAATCTCTCTTCAATCATGAGGAGATAGAGGGAGTGTCTTTTACCATTGGAAAGGTCTTGATGAGGGTTACACGATGATATAGTCCTTCCTTGAATTTGCTTTAGCTTTGACCACCTATTCCTTTATTTTCTTTTGACTGTCTATTTTGCATTTTAGGGCTTAATCCCTTTTGTTCTTTAGGGCTTCTGGAACTATTATCACATGCTTTGATCATCCCAAAGCTAGGGCATCCACCATAATAATAGGACTTTGACATCAATGAAAACATTACTCAACAATGACCCATTCACCCTTTGACATCAATGACAACTTTCATCCAACATGATCGAGGGAAAATTAAATCCAAGGCATTTGTATTTTTGTATTTTCTTAGTTGCACCATTATCCCAAGACAAGAGCTCAAGTAGGTTCTAAATCATTGTTAATCATGAACTGATTTGTTTGGGTAGAATTTGTTTGTGTCATCATTATGATTGAGATCGGTATATTTGCTTCCGCTGAATTTTATTGTGTTAGGAACCTAGCTATGCATTTAGACCAATAGATCGATTTTTCTGTTATGAATTGAAGTGTCAGGTGCTAGGTTTGCAAGAAATCTAACAACTGTTGATTTGGGGTAGCATCGGATGGGCTCTAGGCATGAAATTTGGTGGAGAGGTTGGGGCACATGAGATCTCCAATACCCAGAAAGGGTTTGGGCAGATTCTAAACAGATCAAGAGATATTAAAATAATTAATAGTTTTAATGGAGTCCCTAAGTCTAAACTTAAGGAAAATAAAAATTAATGTGTATTAATATGAAGCTATGTTAGAATGGTCCAAAAAACATGGAACAAGCCAAATCTAATCTTAGCTGTTGATTAGGGAGTTAATCTCGGCAGTTGAGATGTCAACAGAAAAAATATAAGAGGAGGCTTGAGGGGCACTTGGAGAACATACTGAGGGAGACTAGTCAGTTCAATTTCTGGAGCGGGGTTTGTTAAGAAATTGAACCAGTGGTCTAGAGAGCAGTCAAGAGGCAGCAAGTACGAAAGAGAGAGACGGGAGATCAGCACAAAAGACGCAGACCCAGCGCCAGAGGAAGCCATGTAGAGGTAGCAAAGACTGGGCAGAGCCATAAGGGCCTGCGTCATCTACGCAAAGGCTGCAGGAGTGACGCAAAAGCCCAGAGAGGCTACACAGAGCCTCAGTAGGCTAACGCAGAGGGTTTCAGGCTATAGCAGAGGTCAGTAAGGCTTACGCCGGGTTTAGGAAAGTGCTGGAAGTTTGTCTATCTGTGGGCAAGCCAATTTGGCACCCTGTTGTACAAGAAAATTGCTTAATAATAAAATCCTCCCTTGCTGCACCAGTTTTCCCACATTGGGTTTTTCCGGGGACATTAGTCCAAAATAACTGTGTCAGTGTGTGCATATTTTTGTTTCTGTACTACGATGTGATATCTGCAGCAGTACTTATTTTAATGTTTGTTGAAGTAATTTCATGAATAACTTATGATGAAATTAGTAGTAAAGGTAAATCAGTTGCTGCAGCGATAGAATTTTCACATGGTATCAGAGCAAGTAATCAGAGACAAAAAGGGAAAATCAGCGATGGGTCGAGACCACGATGCAGAGGCATCCACCTTAGGGGACTCACGTAGATTTTCAGAAGATTGCACAAGAGAGAGAGATTTCGATTTCCCTACGTTGACTTCTAGGTTGGAAGAAGTGGCATGTATGACTAGTACTGCATCATTAGAAGTATGATATATAGACAGTGGAGCCTCATGGCATATGACAGGAATCAGGGATTGTTTCTCAAAATATCGAGAAGAGAAGATGAACTTTCAGATCACCATGGAGAACAAGGCAAAGTGTACTCTTGTAGGAAAGGTTACCATAGTTTTTTCAGATAAAATCGAGAGAGCGGTTCCATGCCACAAATGTGCTGCATGTGCCAGGATTGGGGATGAACTTACTTTCTGTGTCACAACTACAAGGCAAGGGCTATGACGTCTACTTCATCAAGGAAAAGGTATATGTCAAACACCCAAGCTGGAAAAAAAAGTGCAGATCGGGATCAAAAGTAATCGGTTGTGCAGATTACAACTAGAATCTCCAATGGCACTAATAGGCAGTCATGGGGACAAAGACTTGAACGAACTATGGCACAGAAGGATGGGTCACTTGCACCATGGAGCTCTGAGAATTCTCAGGAGCACTATAACAGGAGTTCTGGATTTGAGTACGGAATGAGATGATGTATGCAGGGGATGTGCTCTAAGAAAGTATGCCAAGGCGGCATTTACTAGGAGCAACCACAGGGCCAAGAGTGTACTAGGATTGATACACTCAGATATCTGCAAACCTATGTCTATCAAAGCTCTCAGCGGTGCCAAGTATTTCCTTACTTTCATTGATGACCACTCGAGGAAAACTTGGATCTATTTTTTGAAAACCAAGGATAAGGTTTTCTGTCGATTCAAGGAGTTCAAGGCTCTATTGGAGAATCTAACAGGTAAGAAAATAAAAGTCTTGCGCTCAGATAATGGTGGAGAATATGTCGATAAGGACTTCACTGATTTTTGCGCTAAGGAGCGCATCAGAAGAGAGTGGACAACTCCCTACAATCTGGAGCAGAATGGAGTGGCAGAAAGGAAAAACAGGACTATTGCAGAAGCAGTTAGGACCATGTTGTATGATCAGGATATGCCAAAATTTCTGTGGGCAGAAGCATGCAACACAGTTGTCTACATTCAGAACAGGACTCCTCATCAGGCATTGGGCAAGATTACTCCAGAGAAAGTCTTCACTGAAAAGACACCTTAAGTCAGTCATTTCAAGATATTTGGGAGTTTGCCATATTGTCGCATAGCCGAAGAAAAGAGGAAAAAGCTGAATCAGACTGCAGAAAAGGGGTATCTAGCAAGATATAGTAAGAACGCTAAGGCATACAGGATCTATCTTCCAAGGAGCAAGAAGGTAGTAGTACGACGAGATGTAAAGTTCATGGACGATAGAGCTTTCAGAAGATCTCGTGAAATGCCTTCCAAGGAGCAGTCGAAAGAGGATTTGTTGGTCATGCCTCTTCAACCAACGAAAGTGAAGAATCCTTCCTCAGATCAGGAAGATTCTCAGGATGAGGAAGAGGAGCAAACAGAAGCACCGATTGGCAGAGGAAGAACCAGCAGAGAACTTTGTCAGATTCAACGTGATGCAGAGAACTTCATCGGAGAGCCAAGGAACAGAAAAAGGGAGCAAAAACAACCAGACAGGTATCAGGATTTAGTAGCTCAGGATGGAGAGCCTGCCAGCTTCAAGGAGGCAGCTCAGCATCAAGTCTGGCTAGATGCGATGGTGGAGGAGTATACCTCCATAATGGTAAACGATGTCTGGGAGGTGGTGTCAAGGCCTCAAGACAGATCTGTGGTAGGTTCAAAATGGATCTACAAGATCAAAAATGTTGCGGACAACAATATTGAAAAATACAAGGCCAGATTTGTGGCCAAGGGGTATGCTCAAAAGGAAGGGATTGACTATGATGAAACCTTTGCCCCAGTAGCCAAGTATACATCTATTAGGACCATGATATCTCTTGCAGCCTAGATGGGATGGGAGATCCATTAGATGGATGTCAAGACAACATTTCTAAACGAGCTAATAGAAGAAGAAGTATACATTGAACAACCAGAGGGCTTTGAAACTCATGAGAAGAAGTCTCATGTATGCAAACTGAAGAAAGCCTTGTATGCGTTGAAGCAAGCACCAAGAGCGTCGTATGGTCGAATAGATGGCTACTTGCAGAAAATGGGGTTTGTTAAGAGTGACGCAGATCTGAATCTCTATTATCTGCTCGTAAAGAGCGAGCCACTTATCTTAGTATTATATGTGGATGATCTCTTCCTGACGGGATCATCCAGACTCATTGAAGACTGCAAGAAGAATCTAGCCATAGAGTTTGATATGAAGGATCAGGGACAAATGCACTATTTTCTAGGGTTGGAAGTTTAGTAGCAGAAAGGAGAAATATTCCTTAGGCAAGGAAGGTATACTACAGAAATTCAGAAAAGGTTCGGAATGGGAGACTGTAGACCTATGGCTATGCCAATGATCACCAACTGGAAGAAGATTGATGCATCAGAAGACAAGGATGTCGATCCCACCCTATACCGACAGCGCATAGGGTCCCGGATGTATCTAGTCAATACCAGGCCAGATATTTGCTACACTGTCAACACCCTTGGTCAGTTCATGGTGGAACCAAAGAGGGCTCACTGAGCAGCAGGCAAGCACATTCTTAGTTATTTACAGAGAACAGTTGATTATGGGCTCTTGTACAAGGGGAAGGATATCAAGTTGAGTGGATTTACTGATGTAGATTGGGCAGGAAGTTCAGTGGATCGGAAAAGCACCTCTAGGTACTGTTTCAACATTGGATCAGGAATAACCTCCTGGTGTAGTAAGAAACAAAAGTCTGTGGCTGTAAGCTCGTCTGAGGCGGAATATATGGCCACAAGCACAACTTCGTGTGAGGCCATATGGCTTAGAAAACTGCTAGTAAACCTATTCAAAAGAAATATGGAGGCGACTAGGATCATGTGTGATAATCAAAGTTGCATCAAACTCTCTGAGAATCCAGTATTTCATGATAGGTCAAAGCATATTGATATTCGGTGTCACTTTGTCAGAAATTGTGTCCAATGTGGACCTGTACAGTTGAGCTACACTCCTACAGGGGAACAAGTGGCAGATATCCTCACCCAGGCCCTTGGAAAGTCAAAATTTGACTACTTCAGAGAAAAAATGGGGATGGTAAAGAACCCCTTTCAAAGTAGTGTGTTAGCAACACGAATGAAGAGGGAGTTGGAGTGCAGATGCAGTGTTGGGAGAAACGACCAACAACACCACAGATGCAGAGGGAGTTGTAGTGCAGATGCAGTGTTGGAAGAAAGGACCAACAGCAACACAGATGCAAAAGAAGGTGCAGTGTGGATGCAATGCTGGGAGAAAGGACCAGCGGTAGCACAAATAAAGAGGGAGCTATCGTACAGATGCAGTAGTGGCAGTGGCAGAACCATGGGCAGCAGTACAGGATGCAGCAGTGCAGAGGATGTTGGGCAGGGAGGCCTAGCATCAGCACAGATACCAACGCTGAATGATCAGAGTAATACTCAACAAGGAGTATTGCTAGAGCACAGTCCTCGGTAAGAGCGAGTGTTGATTTGGGGTAGCATCGGATGTGCTCTAGCCACGAAATTTGGTGGAGAGATTAGGGCACATGAGATCTCCAATACCCAGAAAGGGTTTGGGCAGATTCTAAACAGATCAGGAGATATTAAAATAATTAATATTTTTAATGGAGTATAAAATATTAATGTGTATTAATATGAATCTGCGTTAGAATGGTCCAAAAGACATGGATCAAGCCAGATCTAATCTTAGTTGTTGATTAGGGACTTAATCTCGGCCGTTGAGATATCAACAGAAAAATTATAAGAAGAGGCTTGAGGGGCACTTGGAGAACATACTGAGTGAGACCAGACAGTTCAATTTCTGAAGCGGGGTTTGCTGAGAAATTGAACCAGTGGTCTGGAGAGCAGTCAGGAGGCAGCAAGTATGGAACAGAGAGACGGGAGATCAACGCAAAAGAGGCAGATGCAGAGGTAGAGGAAGCCATGCAGAGGCAACGGACTGCACAGAGCCAGAAGGGCCTTCATCATCCATGCAAAGGCTGCAGGAGTGACGCAGAAGCCCAGAGAGGCTGTGGAGAGCATCAGTAGGCTGACACAAAGGGTTTTAGGCTAACGCAGAGGGTTTCAGGCTATAGCAGAGGTCAGTAGGGCCTACACTAGGCTTACGAAAGTGCTAGAAGTTTGTCTATCTGTGGATAAGCCAGTTTGGCACCCTATTGTACAAGAAAATTGCTGAATAGTAAAATCCTCCCTTGCTGGAACAGTTTTCCCACATTGAGTTTTTCCGGGGACATTAGTCCAAAATAATTGTGTCAATGTGTGCATACTTTTGTTTCTATATTACGATGTGATATCTGCAGCAGTATTTATTTTAATGTTTGTTGAAGTAATTTCATGAATAACTTATGATGAAATAAGTAGGAAAAGTAAATCAGTTGTTGCAGTGATAGAATTTTCACAACAATGATATGCTAGATTAACGTGATTTAGATGCCAACAAATGGTGCACCCGCATAAAGAAGAGAAAATTGAAATGGTGGGGATGAAAATGCACGAATATTTAAAAAAAAAAGGCACCTTATCCTTGTTCATTTTATAACTAAAGTGAAAGAGAAATTAACACTATGTAATTAGTTATTCCTTCTTCACGAAGGGAGTACGAACTGTCATGTTCAAATTAGCAAGAGGGAACGTGAACTCAATATTGAAAAAACATTGCTAGCATTATACTCAAAACTGGACAACACATACAAAAAAATGTCTTTAACTAGTGTGCCTTCCTTAAAAAGTGGATACCAATCCCAATGCCAAAAATATCTCCAAAGTGAAGTGCTCTTGCATGAGAGGATTAGAGAAATATTTATGCCAAAAATATCTTCAACGTGGAGTGTTCTATCCATTTGTGAATAACAAAAATTTTACAACAAAAATTTGTCCAAATACAAGCATTCCTCTCCAAGTCAACCTGCACTTCTCAAACATTTGACAAAGATAACGATCACACATAGCATGAGCTACTAATAAGTCAAAAGGTATCCTAGGAAGTACAACCACACAGTGGAATAGATCTTGTCTTAGGTGTCAAATAGTTAATAAAGCTAGGAATTTATGTCTTGTACCTATCTCAAGGAATTGTTCATGAAATTCAGATGGAAGGAGGAAAGAAAAGACTTTAAAATTGTATGGATGTGAAACCCTATTCACCAAAGCAAACTACTTGCAAACAATGAAAAAACAAATTGCAGGGAGGCATTCATCTACACATACCAACCTCCTTACAAGAAAGCAAAATACAACTCCGCAATTGACAAAAAGACAGAGATGTTAGGATTTAAAGAAACGTCATCCAAATTTACATATAAAAATCAAAATGTTGAAAAGGGAGAAAAAGCCTCAGCAAATGATTGAAGTACAAAGTATCAATAAAGCAATATCCACAGGCCCAATTATATTGAAACATCAAATTGTTGCCACTGAAGAATTTTTTATTGCTTCACTGCGATAGATATCTATCAGCAAACCACGATGGAAGTTGAGTGCTCTGGAATCTGGAACATATCCGCATCCTAGCCATCGAAGTTGTTGCCTCTGATCAGAGGAAGATGTAGCTTTTCTGAAAGCATGCTTTGAGGATAATGAAGACTTAAAAGTGAAAGGGGAAAGCCATCTAATATACATAACTATATTACATACAGTAATAATAATATGTAAATAAATGCATAACCCAAAAGTCTCTTCATCTACCTGACTATCCAACATATATTTATATGAACATCATGGACATTAGTAAATCTTCACGTATAGACAATTGTCAAACATTAAACTATTTACACACATTCACTTGCATTATTTTGTATGACGAGTGACATATAAGAAAAATTTAAATTTATTGTCATAAAGCAAACTGGGTCTTAAAGAGCAATATTTTTCATGCATACACATGATCATGTGTGTGTGAGTGTGAGAGCAACAGACAGAGAGAGGTCTCTAAGAACTTATGGGAACAAAAAGATGTAGACTTATTTCTTTTTAGTATGCACCTCGGGTGCCATCCACCGATACGTCCCTGTCTCAGCAGTCATAACTCCACTTTGAGCTTGCACTCGAGCAACTCCAAAATCAGCTACTTTCACAACCTGGGTACAAGAAGCCAAGTAGTAGTATTACAGACATTGATTTAATTCCATGCAATTAATAACTTCTGGAAGTTGAATTTATCTTCCTGTGAGAATTTTTCTTACTAGAACAAATGTATCAAACTTTGAGGCTATTCAAGTTGATTCATCTTTGACCACTGCTGTATTTTTTAACACTGATTTACAGATGTTGCTCAACTTTACAATGAATAATCTATGCTTGAAATTTAATTTCTGATTTCTTCCAAATATAGCCATGCAAACAGCTTTCTGCTTATGCTGTGTTCATCCACAAAAACTGAGAATCCTAATTGATCTCTCTATTGCATGATGAAGAATACACTAAGCCTGGTATTACCAAAAGCACGAAATTTCTAACTGATGTAAAAGTTATATATTAAGTTAAAGAAAGACAATATGAGATAAAGGTACAGGTGTGCATGAGATCAAATCCAAATCATTTTTTTAGAATCTCTTATGGAGATCTTTTATGGATACTGTCAGCAGCTAATCAGTTCATCTACAACATAACAGCTACTGCGTAACTGCACCAGCCCAATGCCTCATAAAAAACCAAATAGACAATTATAGTTCCTGGAAGATTTGCAGGTAGACATAAATCAAGATGCTTATTGCATTTTCAGATGGAAGACTTCCTCCCTGGCTCTATCAACATAATAAAGAAAAAACCAGATCATCTACATGTATTTTTCATGAATTACACAATTTCTAGACTTGAGTGGAATCCATGTTGTCACAATTTGTCCTCCTTATTTTATATAGTGGAAGTCACAGATAGAAACCTTTTTCTTTAATGCATGTAAATGAGCTTCAACCACCAAAGACATTTCCAGCTAAATTAAACATATTATTCTACAAATTGATTAGTGACTAAAGGTCAAGTTTTCCATCTTCCCAACTATTTCTGCAGTGTGCTCAACAGCATCGTTATTATTAGATTACAATGATATTTTTGTTAATCATACAAACAGGAAAATGATACCAATAATTATTTGAAGAAACAAAAGAATGGTGATGAAAGTGTAAAAAGCTGATACATGCAAAAATATTCATAAATCATAGGAACTGTAGCCTCATGGTACAGAAGAGACAACTTCAGAGATGTAGAACAGTCATTAAATCCTCCAACAGAAAGCCATTTTAACATGCATGCCTTCAAGAGGATTAAAATACATCCTTGGTGCTACAAAAGAATAGGACTTAATCATCTGACGATAGCACAAACAAATTTCATTTCTTGGAGTGAATTCATTAAAACAAGCAAGTAGTAAATGTGATTAGCAACAAAGAAGAGTGTGAGCAAGAACAGTTGTAAAAGCTAAAGGTGGCTGCAGTTGCAGCGAAGGTTCAAGAGTAACAGATCTCCAAAATTTTAGCAAACCAGGATTTTTCAAGATTAAGGTATTTAAAAATATATAGGCATACAGACATACCCAAAACAGTTTACAATAATGAAACAGAAAGAATAAATAGAATTTAATAAGCTAAAAGAAGAACATTCTAAGGTCCTAGAGATTAGGGCTAACATTCACTGATATTCAGTGTTCCACGGGGACGCGTCCCCCAGGGTCGGGTGCGGGCACCCCATGCACCCGGGACGGGGGGACGTCTGGGGAAACGTTTCCCCACATCCCCCTTTCGGGGAGATGCGGGGAGACACAAGGGGGGACGTTTCCCCAGTGTGGGGGACATGACTCCCCAAAAGGGGGACGCTTGGGCATCCCCCCTCAAAATGGGCTATGAGTCCCCCCTTAAATTTGCTTGTAAACAATGATTTATGATAGGGAAAATGTAGTATTTGACCATATTTCCCTACTAATGCTATGCTATTCATGGTCTCCTTTATCTTTCATTTTCATCCTTTTACTTAAATTTTTAACATTACCATGAAATGACTCAGGATGTTTGAGAGTGGTTCTGACCTCATTGGATTTCATATGGAGAAAGTTGAATTTTAGATCTCACTCAAAATCCAGCAGACTTAACAGTTTTTCAAGAATTCAGGATTCGATGGAGTGCAATGTTTCCATTGCATTTTGTTATGTACAAGGGTATGGAATTGGTATTTAATCAAGAGCACCAAGCCCTCTATGTACTTTAGAGTGACTTTTAGACTCGTCACTCCATTGTTTTTGAGCTTTAATTATTGCAATTTACTATTCCAGTCTTTAGATCAAGTTTTCAGGAATTCAGGATTCGTTGGAGTGCAATGTTTCCATTGCATTTTGTCATGTACAAGGGTATGGAATTAGCATTTGATCAAGAGCACCAAGCCCTCAGTGTACTTTAGATTGACTTTTAGACTCATCACTCCATTGTTTTTGAGTTTTAGTTATATCAATTTACTATTCCAGTCTTTAGATCTCAGTATCTATTATAGTCTATTTTGCTTAGTACTAATTAGATTCTAGAATGATAAATGATGAATTTTAATTTTAAATCAATTTAAAATCTAGAATGATGAATGATGAGTTTAATTTTTAAATCAATGTAGATTCGAGAATGGTGAATAATGAATATTGAATATGGATTAGAGTATTTCATTACTAAATCTCATGGTATATGGATGAATCATGTATGTATTAGTAAGGATGATGAGTATGGATCAATGTATTTCATTATTTAATTCAATTATGTATGTATCATTCTATTTATGCTTTCATTATTGAATATGAATTTGAAATATATATATATATATATATATATATATTAAAAAGGAAAAAAAAATTATATACCCCAATGTCTCCCCGTCCCCCCTAAATTTCCCTAAAATTTGAGGGTACTCCCACACGTCCCCCTTGTGCATCTCCCCGTCCCCCCTAAATTTCCCTAAAATTTGAGGGTACTCCCACACGTCCCCCTTGTGCATCTCCCCGCACCCACGTCTCCCCATCCCGAAGACTTGGTGGAACATTGCTGATATTTGGGCAATGTGAAGTCATAATGATGTTGCTTGGGCCAATAGACATTTGACTACGCACTTGTGCATCTTCTTGTCTTTGTGGGATTACTTTGAGTAAATCAATCTAAAAACTTATTGCAAGGTTATTGGATTCATTCTTGGTCTATTATACATATCAATGTTCATAGAGCTCAGAAGATAACAGTTTATGTGGCAATTATTTTGATACTATTATTAACCACTGTGCCTATACATTTTAAGGGGTCGTGAAGGCATTTTTTGGACAATGGTCATGATGAAAGACACTGAATTGATAAGTTGCATGATATCATTCATTTCCAGCATGTCACAAAGGAAGGAATATGATAAATCTGGCATAATTTTAGCAATAATAAGACTAAGTTATACGGTTATTGCAAGGACAGAAACCCTGTAGCGGACTATTACAGTTGTATGTATCTCTGTAGCAGTCGCCTCACATGAAATCCAAAATCAAAGTGCACTTACATATTGGCAATGTTCAAAGACCTATATATATGTAAGTCAATTGGGATTATCTCCGGTGGTTTGGGGGAATGCCTATTATCTTCCCCACCCAGGTTCAAATCCCAGCGAGGGACATGATGAGCTATAATGCCTTGATAAATATTGTTGTAATAGCTTCATATCTATCAATATTGTTGTATTGGCTTCGAGCCTTAGGAGTGTATATACCTGTGGGTTGGCTTCATACCAACAACCTCACTCTAGCGCGCGGGCTGAAAGGGAGGCTGATTTCTTTCCTTGGAAAAAAGACACGTACACACACATACATGTGCAAAAAAATTTTGGAGAAGAGTAAGACTAGGCTGACCTAAAACACAAATTGGATTGGCCTTGTGCCAACATATGTGGGCCTTAATATTGTTGTAGACTTGAGGGGCCAACCAAATGAGCTGGATAGTCCAACTTGGGGTCACATTAGACCTAAGTTGCACAAAACGGGGAAACAGGTACGAGTTTCTGAAATGGGCACAGGTACGAAACGTGACCCCCCCCCCCCCGCCCCCAAATTTTGGAAACAAGGAAATGCAATATATATATATAGATATTTGGACATTTAAGAAATATGTGCAATCATAAAGCATATATGATACATTCTAATTTATTAAATTATGATTAAATTGTCAATTGTCAATGCATAAACTATAAGGCTCTAAATTTACATCACATTTACTCATGAATGATCACATAATGAAAATAGCAATATCCAAGATCAGCCACGAGAAATTTGTAATTTCTTGTATTGTGCTTGATTTGGAGTCTCCTACATAGTCGAACGACCTTAGCGCTCTTGATTAAATACCAATTCCATACTCTAGTACCCTACATGCTCTTGATTATTGGGAGTCTCCCCTGCATAGAGGGCTTGGTTCTCTTGATTAAATACAAGTTCCATACCTTGTTACATGACAAAATCCAATGGAAACATTGCAATCCCCCCAATCTTGAAATCCTGAAAAATAAATAAGTCTGTTGGATTTTGAGTGAGTTCTAAAATTCTACTTTCTCCATATGAAATCCAATGAGGGTGAAACCACTCTCAAACATCTTGAGTCATTTCATTTTCATCCTTTTACTTTAAGAATTTAACATTACCATGAAATGCCTATCAACACTAGGAACATAGGCTTGAACATTAGATTGCCCCACTCAAAAAAATCCTCCTTTTTATAACTTGAGAGGCATCTAGAAGCATCCAGAAGATATTTTAGTCGCCCAATAAAATCTTAGAAGCGAAAAAATTAAAAAAAATACAAGAAAAAGTCAAGTTAGAAGAGGAAACTCCATCGTAAGGCCTCGAAACTCGTTTTCGTCCGTATTGGCCACGTTTCCTCCTAGAGAAATGGGTCAGTACAGTTGGAAACGCGTTTCCAAGCCATATGGTACAAGCTTCCTCGTTTCCATTTCGTTTCCAATCGGAAACAAACCCTTCTCCAATGTTTCTTGCAACTTAGCATTAGACCTTTTTGAAGGAAATATCTCACTTTTCGGGGGTCTTTGTCATTTCATTATCGTACCTGTGGCAACGTCAACACATCTTCATGTATTAAATTAGTTAATTAGAGAAAGGGTGTTTTGCCTCTCCATAGGCTAAATTAAGGGCTTTCGCTTAACCGACTGGGCTGACCTGAAACACGGTTTGGATTGAACCAACTTATATGTATAAGGCATACGGCCAACCAATGTGGACCTTAATATTGTTGTAGACTTCAGGGGCCGACCCCTTTGAGAGGTCTTACCCATGATTTTTGAGGCCGAGTGTTTTTTTTGAAATCCCATTTGTTCCAATTTGTGGACAAACACACCCTTTGGATGTTGGACAGTCCACCTTGGGATCACATTATACCCTTTTTGGAGGCAATCTCTCACTTTTGGGGGGTCTGTCATTTCGGTATCATACATGAGCAATGGTTAGCCCATCTTCATGTACTTAAATTAGTAAATTAGAGAAAGTGTTGGGCATGGCCCAATTTGGTCCAAATTTTGGGTAAAGAAAGGAGTGGACCATGCGGAGCTGGTGAAGATATATTCATTGTGTGGACTTTTAAGGCTTTTGGGATGTGATAAATTCCTTATTTTGTAACGAGTATCGAGTAGTAGTCCTTTTTTTATGGATCCATGGTATGTGGACCATGGTTTTTGTATAAATGAATTGTATAAAAGGATATGTAATACCTTAGCGAAAGGCAGTCAATCGGGCAAGTAATGAAAGATCATTGAATCTCTGTTTTCGCGTCTGTAGTCTGTAGTTTTGGGAGAAGGCTCATGAGCAAAATGAAGCTCAATAAGAATACAGAGATATATACAAAAATAGAAACATCAAGTTTCTATTAGGAAATAGAAACAGCCAGTTTCTTCTAAGAAACTACTAAAAAGATAAAACTAGAAACAGCTAATAAGAATGAGCATTAATCATTAAATATCATTATTCTAATACCCTCCCTTAATGCTCAATCTATTTACAACACCAATAGACCCTCTGAATTTTACAAACTTATCAGGGCCAAGAGACTTAGTGAAGATGTCGGCGCGCTGCTCTGTTGTGGGAACATATCGCAACTGAACGGATCTGTCTTCAACAAGCTGGCGAATGTAGTGACAATGGGTTTCTACATGTTTTGCTCGTTCATGAAAGATTGGATTCTTGGCAAGTTTGAGCATTCCCTAATTATCACAGAACAAGGGAGTAGGACCTGTTTGGAAAACATGCATATCCACAAGCATACGTCGAAGTCAAACTGCCTCACAAGATGCCTTAACTGCTCCTTGATACTCTGCTTTTGTTGAGGAAAGAGCCACTTCCTGTTGCTTCTTACTAGTCTAGGTGACAGCACCAGATCCTAGACTAAACACATACCCAGCTGTAGATTTACAGTCATCTACCGAACCAGCCCAGTTAGAATCTGTGTAACCACTGAGTATAGGATCAGAACTTCAAGTGTACAAAAGTCCATAATCAGGAGTGCCACGCACATAATACAGCACACGCTTCGCTGCGATCCAATGATCAGCCTTAGGAGCTGACATGAAGCGGGAAATGTAGCTCACTGCAAAACTGATGTCAGGTCTAGTGGCAGTAAGGTAGATGAGGTTGCCCACTAATTGCATGAATAAAGTTTCCACTAATTGGATGACTGGGCTGAAAGTTTGAGCCCTGGTTCCATAGGAGTCGTGGCAAGTTTGCAATCCTGCATTCAAAATCTGTCCACAAGATTTCTAGCATACTTGGACTGAGAGAGAAAGATGTTGTTCTCAGTCTACCAGACTTCAACCCCTAAACAGTAATGAAGTAGTCCTAAATCTGTCATATCAAAAGTGTTGCACAAATCCTGTTTGATCCCATGGATCAAATGTGTTGAGCTGCCAGTAATGATAAGGTCATCCACATAGACAACCACAAACAGAATATCATTACCAGTATGCTTGATATACAGGTTTGCATCAGATGGACTCCGCTAAAAACCATGATCTGTGACGTACTGATCCAATTTCATGTACCAAGCCCGAGGAGCTTGTTTTAGACCATAGAGTGCTTTGACTAATCTACAAACTCTCTGTTCTTGACCGGCAAACTTGAATCCTGGAAGTTGCGTCATGTAGACTTCTTCCTGCAAGTCACCATTCAGAAAAGCGCTCTTTACATCCATCTGATGGACTTTCCAATTGAACTGAGGTGCTAGGGCAAGGACAAGCCATATGGTACTGATCTTGGTTGTAGGAGCAAAGGTCTCCTTGTAGTCAATGCCTTCCTTCTGTGAGAACCCTCGAGCAACAAGGCGAGCTTTATACTTGTCTAGGGTTCTGTCTACTTTGTATTTCACTTTATACACCCATTTGCAGCTAATGGGCTTTTTCGCTGCAGGAAGATTAGAAAGGGTCCAAGTGTGATTCTTCTGAAGATTTTGGAATTCAGCTTCCATAGCCTGTTCCCACTCAGGTGTACCCCTAGCCTCTGAATAGGTTTGAGGCTCAAAAATGCTATGTAGGTTAGCCATAAGAGCAAAATTTACTGTAGATTGTTGTTTGCTCTTATGTCTAGAAGTTCTACCTTCCAGGAGCTCATTATCTCGGAGATCACCAATGGTTTTAGACCACCATTTAGGCCGGAGAGTAAAGGAACCAATCTAAGGAGGAGGTGGAGAGGGCTTAGGAACAATAGGAGCAGCAAGAGGAGGGTTATTTTCCGGAGGAAGCTCAAGTAGAGTATCATCAAATACTGATGCTGCATCATCCCTCCCATCAGGTGGACCTACTGGAAGAAGAACACTGTGAGGCTGATCCTCAGAACACTGCTCGGAAGGAGGAGACTAAAAGAATCCTCTGTCTTCATCAAATACTACATCCTAACTGAAGCTAAGACGACTAGCGGCAACATCTATCAGCGTATAGGCCTTGTGATGATCACTGTACCATGTCATCACGAGTTTCTGGCTTTTGAAATCCAACTTAGAGCGCTTAGTAGCTGGAATCCAAACATATGCAACCGAGCCAAATACTTTGAGGTGACTGATCTTAGGCTTACAGCCAGACCAAACCTCTTCGGGAGTCTTCCCTTTAACAACCTAAGTAGGTGATCAGTTAAGAAGATAGACAGCAGTAAATACTGCTTCAGCCCAGAATTTGTTCGAAACACTCCTGTGTTGTAACATGGAATGAACCATTTCAACAACCATACGATTGTGGCGTTCAACAACACTGTTCTGCTGAGGAGTGTAGGGTGTAGTTAACTGGCGTTTGATGCCATGAGTATCACAGAAGTTGGAAAAAGCAGAAGAACAAAATTCCCCCCCGTTATCTGTCCTAAGAGTCATGATATTATAGCCAGACTCTTTTTTCAACTAAGGTTTTAAACTTCTAAAAGGTACTAAATGCATCAGATTTATATTTTAGAAGATACACACACCCACATCTTTCTACTGAAATCATCTCCGCAAAAAATATTTGCAACCAATAATAGAAGATGTATTCATAGGACCACAAATATCAGCATGAATTAACTTGAGTACCTTAGATGCGCACCAAGATTCTCCATCCTTGAATGAAGACCGATGTTGCTTGCCAACTTGACAGGCGCCGCATACTCCCAACTACTGAGTCTGAATATCAGGTAACCCTGACACAAGTCCCTTCCGAAAGAGCTGAGAGAGATACTGCATGTTTAGATGCCCATATCGCTGATGCCACAGAGTGATGATGGGAGAAACACGAGCTACTAGAGCCACTTCTGGAGAATCACCAGTGTTAAGAAGCCTGTATAGACCATGATCCTCTAGGCCAACAACAACTATAAGACTAGTGTCCCTGTCGATAAAGGAGCACTTGTGCACACTGAACACTACATCAAGCTGAGGAGAGTTCCTCATAATCTGGCTGACAGACAGTAGATTAATTTCCATACCAGGAACATAGTACACATTCAGAAAGATGAGTGTGCACCCACCAGACTGGATCTGAACTGTACCTCTACCAACCACTATGTACTTTTCACCTCCGTCGAATACCACGGAATCACTGAAAGGTGAGAAGTCAATAAACCAGTCACGCCTATGAGAGAAATGGCATGATGCACCAGAGTCAATGTACCAGGCAGAAAACGGGACATGATCTAAGGACCTTTTAGCCATAAAGACGTAAAAGGCAGATTCTGTCTGCTCGAAATGTTCTGCAACATTCGTTGTCTGATGGGGCCCTCCCTGTTTCTTCTGTTTAGAAGCAATCCTTTGTCGGCAATCTTTCTTCATGTGGCCGAACTTGTGACAGTAATTACACTGCACACTTTTTTTCTTAGCCGGATCAAAAGGCTGAGCAGAACCTTTCTGCTGAGAAGACTGGGAGGACTGATATTTAGCAGCAAAAGCATTTTCTGAGGAGGCTGATGAAGCACCACTACCAAACTGCTATTTCCAACAATCCTACTACAGGAGTTTGGTGCATAACTCTGGAAATTTCAGATCAACATTTGTGGTGGTAATGCTGAGTGTTTCTATGAAGTGCTCATAAGATTTTGGTAGACTTTTCAGAGTGATGACTACCATATCTTCTTCCTCCATGGTTCGACCAATGGCTTCGAGTTGATCTCGAATGTCTTTACTCTTGTTAAGATGTTCTTGTAAAGACATATGTTCGTCCATCATGATGGAGAACAACTAATTCTTGAGAAAGAAAGCTCTGCTCTTGTCGGATGTCTCGTGCAGTTCCTTCAAATGTTGCCAGATCTCGGCCGCTGTATTGCTAGAAGGAATCTGCGGTAACTGATCATCAATTACGGAGACTTTGAGAAGCATAACAGCTTCTCGATTTCGATCATCAAACTTATCCTGATCAGCACCAGTTGTACCAGGATGGAGTTCTTGGCCCAAAACGAGCTGGTCAAGACGCCTATGTTCAAAAATGATCAACATTCTCTGTTTCCAAATGTTATAGTTTGTACCATTAAAGCATTGACTGCCTTCTAACATTAGATTGGTTAACGAGGCCATCTACACGTTTCCCCAGACACAACAAGACAAAAAAAAAATCTGCACAGATTTCAATGCAGTTGTCGGCTGATCTGGACAAAATCTGACAGATGTTGGTGTAAATATGAAGGAATGCCCAAAGGAAACTATATTTTTTTTTTCCACTCAAAAATGAACACTAAGAAGCACAATTTTCTTAAACAAACACTGGATAGGAACAGCTTTTAAATACAGCGACAAATTGGGCCCCTAGGCAAGAAACTCAAGACAGATATGAAAAAACAGTGGCACAAAATTTCTGGAAGGGTACAACTTAGTTTGATAAAACAAATCAAGGCATTGATAGTGGGTATTTTATGCACAGAAATCAAAGCATGCATTAGTTTTGAGCTTATGACTGGGTGCTTGATTTTTTTTATGTAATCTGTCAGTGACTTCTACAAGCAGGAAGGGGAGATGAGTTGATTTTCTCTCTGCTGTACAAATTCTCTTAAGAGAAATTAAAATACTCCTTGAAATTTCATAATTGATGGCTATAAAAACAAAGAACTGTTGCGTACTTACGTGCCCCGGCTCAGAAATTTTTGCCGCTACGCAAAGAAAGAAAAACGCTGAGGAGCGCATAGGAAGCCATCAAGAAGACTTGTATCATCCTACAGAGCACTTTAGTAGGCAGAACATCCGTATTCAAGCAGTTGTTGCAATCGAAGGCCAAGACAAGCCCGTCTATGGCACCCTCCTACGACGGTGTTATTGCTGACAAATTCTCAGGCCGCAAATGAAAACAAGCAAATGCCACCCGCGCCTTGTCTCTCAAGGTGAGTCACACTCCGTTGTGGACCTCGTGAAGTCGGAGACTGTGACGCTTCTCTGCGAGAACACCAAGAGAGAAACGAGCTTCGAATGTCCCGAACAGCAAGCCCAGTGCTACGTCTGCGTTGAGTTGAACGATTTAGAAGAATCGATCATGCGATGTGTTCTTTGGCACGAGCGCGGGGTGGAGGAAGCGTTCAAGAAAAAAAAAAAGTCATTCTATGGCAGCCGTAGCAGCGGCCGAGAGCTTTTAAATGTGTTCGAGCGGCTATCTCCTCGATTGATATAGCAGGGACTACGACTTGAGTCCAAATATGACTAAGGAATGAGCATGGTAATGGTGAAACCCCAAGCAGAGCCTATCCTCGACTCAAATTCGAACAGCGTCAACCAGCGTGAAAACAAGAACTCAGATGCAGACCCCTCGAGAGCAGTTTCTAAATGAAACACAGAATTTTTCACACACTGGAAAATTAAAAAATAACTTAGTTGCGATACCATAATGAATGAATTGAATTACATGAGCAAAATGAAGCTCAATAAGAATACAGAGATATTTACAGAAATAGAAACATCAAGTTTCTATTAGGAAATGGAAATAGTGCTAAAACGATAAAACTAGAAACAGCTAATAAGAATGAGCATTAATCATTAAATATCATTATTCTAATAGGTTTTTGTATAGATGAATTGTATAAAAGGATATGTAATACCTTAGCAAAAGGCAATCAATCGGGCAAGTAATGAAAGATCATTGAATCTCTGTTTTCGCGTCTGTAGTCTATAGTTTTGGGAGAAGGCTCCGCAGCTGAGTGCACAGAGACCTTGAAGAGTCTACAACTAAGTGCACAAACCGCCTACAACTAGGTGCACATGTCAGAGAAGTGAATGTAATTGAAGATCTCTTTAATAAAGAAGAAGTTTTGGTGTAGTATTGTGTCTATGTATATGTTAATTGTCTACTGTTATGTATCTAATTATATATGCTTTTCATTGAATTATGCGAAGATCTGTAAGATATATTGTTATGTGTTAGAGTTTATGCGTTCCTGTAAACTAATTATCTGCGCGAAGTTCTTACGCATGCGAAGTTATAAGATTGATACACATTAGAAGTAAATACATGGTGCCACTTCGCGGATATCCCTTCAATTGCGTAAACCTGGTTCTGCAACCTCCCATAACTATTTCAGGTGAGACTACGACCTTCTTGCGGGTCGTTGCCGAAAGGGCCAGTGGTTGAGGGTTTGTTAGTGTGCTACACACTCTGAACCTGGGTCAAGCCCCCTCAAACCAACAAATGGTTATGTTGTTGGGACCGGGATCTACTTAAAGGGATATGATTTGACGTCTATCGAAGAAAGAACTCCAGGAGTGGGTCGAACAGAAAGAAAGAGAATTTGTAGAAAAAGAGAACAGAAACCCGCACTTATCTACTGAAGCTTGGTTGCAGAGATATATCTTTGAAGATCATTACGAGATTTTCCTTGGTTTGTTCCACATTGAATTGCTTGAGTGGATATCTAAGTTAGTTGAGCATAAGAACAGTTTCAAAGGCGACGAACCTAAGAAGTGGAACCCTGAGTTCATACAATGGCTCAAGAGAATTGATAACAGTGTCGCAAGGGTTGTTGACTTTGAGCATTTTGGGAGGATTTAACACTGAGTTTGTGATCGACCAAATCGTGTCCTATAGCGAAGCTAAACGAAGATTCTTCAAAGGACCACGACATAAGTTTTTAAATTCTCTGAAGCTCTAGATTAAAATGTTATTGTGTGAAAAGGGGATTTTGCAGATGCAATCAAATTAATGTTTGGGCAAAAGAATAAATAAATCGGAATCAAGAGCTACGCGAAGTGGAAAACAATATAGAATAGATCCAAAGAATTTTGTTGAGGCTGACTATAGCCCTCTATTGGGATCTAAGAGCGAAGAAGAAAGAAGTAACCCCACAACCCTGTGATATTCCCCCACTCATCCTAAAGGCATGTCGAAGTCAGGGACTGAAAAAAATCAAGGCATCTTTGGGATTCCCAATCCCTCCACCCCCCCTCACACCCCATCCCCCTCCCCATACTTCCCCTACACCTCCACCTCCACCTCCACCTAGCCCCCCAAGAAGAAGAAGAATGGGTGATGACATTAAGCTACCTGTCTTTAGAGGACTGGGAACAGAGGACCCTAACCAGTTTTAACTTTTGGTTCATAGTTGATGTAGTATGGGTGGCAAGACAGATTAATAATGATGATGTAAAGAAGGCGCAGCTCATCACGTTGAAGTTATGATTTAATGATGGAGCACACTGCTGATAGTTATAGACTGCAAGCCGAAGGACACTTACATGAAGAGCAAGGCCAGCACGCTAGATGAGGAGGATTTCAAGGACGAGGACAAGTTGGAGGAGTTGGTTGAGGACAAGGCCAGATTATCTGCTATAACTGTGGACAGGCAGGACACTTCACAAGAGACTATCAGAACCCGACGACAACCTGCAATTACTGTAAGACTTTTCATCGTGTCAGAGAAGAATGTCCTGTCCTCATTGCGAAGATGCAGGAGAAAAGAAAGCAACAGCCTGCAGTGATCATCTAAATGATGACCATCGAGCCAAGAGAAGATCAACCGTGCATCGGCATTGTAACAAGATGCAAAACCGCGACTAGGAATGATAAGGCCAATGGAAGAAAGGAAGATGAAGCCACATGGATAACGAAGGCCACTGAAAAGGCTCTTGTATTTGATATCTTGAAGGAAAAGAAAGCATTCACAGAGGCAAGGGAAAGCTTCATGGATGATGGGGCCTCAACCTCTACTGCGCAGCTGACTCAAGATAACCACGAAATAGTACCAATTGCAACACAAGAAGTGGATCCAAATGTTTTGAAGTCTTTTCTATAGACCTGCATGAAGTTGTTGAGGACAGAAGGTTGTGGATGGATTACAAGAACTGATCGACTCTTGTACTTCTAGGGAGATACCACAGAGCGAGATGTGCGCAGTGAATAATCTGCATAGGCATAAGATGACCAAGTTATGATGCTAGATTTTTCTTTTATATGGTTTGTATAAATTATCCTACAATTTGGAGCCACTCCCATGCAATAAAATCATACTTTGCAGACAAGTATGCTCTTAAAATTGTAGCAGTTTCCCTAGCCATCTAGAAGAGAGAGAGTTTAAGGATATTTAATTTAATTTAAATGTTCAACACACTTTCTAGACTAGTGCCTTATCCTACAAGGGCAAATGGAGTCTTAAAGGATTTAAAATGCCAAGGAAGGACCTTGATGGATTAAGGGGGGATGCTCTAGGGCACTTAAATGTATTGCTTTGTAGGTGACATGGATGGGAAGTCTAATTGACGATGCATGACATATCCATGATTTTGTAGAAAACCAAACCAATGCCCTCACAATCATAACTTGTCTTTCATGACTTAGAAGGGAAGATGTCATCTCTATTTATTGTTGTTACACTATCTAATGGCCCAAAAACCCTCTTGTTTGCATTAGCACTAGTCTCTGTTGGAAACCCTTTATTCCAGTTCTAGTTGAACATCATTTTAAAAGTTTTCTAAGGCTTCTATATGTCATTGCATGCCCTAACATTGAACATCACTTAAGCCCTACTATAGCATCTTTGTCATAGGTGTAACCTTAGAGAGCTCGAAACCTATCTTTGAATATCTTGGTCATCTTATGCCCTGTCAAGCCCTCTACCTATCTTCATTCCTCAAAAATAAGTCACCTTGAGCCATAGTATTAGAATACCTTGTTGGCGGCATAGGGAAGCCTCCCTTGTGGTTGAAATCCCACTAAACAATACGAGGAAGGTTGTTGAGGTGACATTGGCAACCCTTCATTGTTGCCATAGGGTATGGCCCTTGTCTAGTGAGTTCCTTCACTAGACCTACTAGATTTTGTAGCAATAGGCCCCAAAAGTACTATTGACCTCCTTCAAGCGCTTAAGCATGATGAATAAGGAGGCAAATAGAGTATTTGCAATCTTCAACATTGATGGATGTATGTACTCCTTTTGGATTGTGAGGGCATTGGTTTGGTTTTCTACAAAATCACGGATATGGCATGCATTGTCAATTAGACTTCCCATCCATGTCACCTACAAAGCAATACATTTAAGTGATAAATTTGACAACGAATGACGCAAGGTGTCCCAAATATTTGTGGGTATTTAGCTTCCACATGTACATTATCAATAATAATTTGCACACATTAATCAAAACCTACATCTTCAATAACTTTAATGAAATACTTACCCATATATTGTACATTGAGCATCTACCGCTTTCAAGAATACTAGTCCATTCAAGGAAGAAAACATGAAATTGATGAGTGGATGGATGCTACATCCCTCCATCCATCAAAACAATATTGACATTGCATGAAGGCCATGATGATTTAGTAAGCTCTAGGATTTATCAACCTCCTCCATTGTCTTCACCAACAATGTGGTTCAAAGCTTCTCTGAACTGGGAGGCACATACTCAATTGGAGCCTGTTCAACTAAAGCTTGAAACATCTCAATAAACAAAGGAGATCATGCAACATTAAATGAAAAGAAGTCGAAATAGAGCACAAACCCAATGGTAACATCAACCTCTTGTTGCACGTATTCTTGAAATATCTTGTCCATTCGACCACCACTTGGAGCGGGGCTCTTTCTTTCTGGTTGAATTACAATCCTACTCCCATATCTACTAGATAGCTTTCTAAAGAACGAAAAAGAATCCTTATTTTTGTTTTCCTTGCTTGCTGCTACCACCTTCCCCAAGTCAATATTATCCTCTCCTTCCACTTTTTTAAATTTGGATGCACTCACCATTTTATGTACTCCAAGTCCACAGTCAGGGACCTGCAAATGGCCCTTAAATTGGTAGTAAGTTCTCATCTATTGAATGTTGCAAAAATTTCTTGTCCAAAGAACAGATATTTATTTTCTTGTGCGTTTTATCTTCCTACAACAGAGTTTTTTTCAGCATTGGTGATTGCACTTGCAGTAGATGCAACACTGGCCGAGATAGATGAGCTTGAAAGAGGAAGGGAGGGACGTGAGTCCAGTTTGCAAATCCACCTAGAAAAGCAATTTGAATCCCTTCAAATCTAGAATTTATCCTGACACCCACACACCAACAGACCATGAGAGCTCCTTCCTGCATTTAAAAAAGAGAAACAAAAAACAAGTGAAAAAATTTTGAGAAACCCTGCAGATCTCTTTTTTCCATGGCACATGTCGAGACTTGGACACATCCAGCACACAAGTTCAATGTTGGACTAATTGTTGCACCTTTGGAAATCAATCTCGTAGACTAACCACCACCCTAAGAACAAGGGACTAACCACCCACTTGAGGTGAGGATGCTAGTTTGGAAATTTTCTAACTGTGGATTTTGGTGTAATGGCAAACCTTTACATAGTATCAGAGCCTTGGCCTAGGTTTAATTCCTCGAGGGACCAAGTTACATAGGAGGTGGGATGTTGGACTAACTGCTGCAACTCTAGGAATCGATCTTGTCCACTAACTGCCACCCTAGGAACATGGGAGTAAAAACCCACTCAACATGATGTTTCCGGTTTGGAAGTTTACTAACACTTGCAGGTTTTGGTGTAATGGAAAAACTTTACATTCAACACATGTTTGGCACATGCTATGTTTTAGGACTCATGTTTTAGTGTGCCATGTGTCTGACACTCTAGATATAGACATCACGCCATCATGTGTCCAACACGCTAGATATAGGCATCACACCCCTAAAGATCAAGTCTTGTTACTTGGCTAAACATGTTGAATATGAAGCAAAATGCAAAAACTCAAAAATAATTTGAAGAGAGAGAAAGAAGAGCTATAGAACAGAGACGTTGACATATCCAAATTATAAGAAGGACAAGAAAAAAAGGATGATGAAATTGCAAAAGCAATGAAAATATATCTCGATTACAAGATTACTCAAACACTACTTAAAGAGGTTATGGGATTAATGGAAGAGAAGAAACATCGTCAAACTCAAGATGAATTGAAAATCATAATGTAGAGATGAATAAAATAGTTGAGGAAATACGCAATATGGTTGAAGCAGCGTAAAATTCCGATGATATCAATTAAAAATGCAAACAAGAATTGAAGAATGAAGAAATAAATTGAGGGTTGATACCATAGTTCAAATTGAAAGGGGGGAGGAGAAAATAAAAGTGAGGTCAACAATAAATACTTCAAGTAGTTGAGCTCCATCTTGAGGACATAAATGTCAAATATGGTGGTATTATTTCAAAAGAAAAAATTAATTGAAGATCAAGCACAAAAGCTAGAGCATGTCATTGTTCCCAAAAATAATATTGATGATTATGGTGTGGAAAATGAAAAAGAACTTTTTCAGGAAAAACACTAGGGACATCACCGCAACAGTCTACAAGAAGGGAAAAGACAACTTAAAAGAAGTTAACAGAATCAGCAGCATTTATGGAACTAGAAATTGACCAATATTTATCCAAAATGATATCATCAAGGACTAACAACTATACCAAATTGGAAAAGTTAAAACGATGCATGGAATCTAGGAAAAGAGACTATGTAACATCAAATTATCAAATATTGATGCCAGCAAGAATTAATTAATGACCCTAGTATGGTAAATAAGGGTATATGAGTGTTGAGGTCAAATGTATACTTATATGGTAGGTTGTGATATACAAGCCTACATGGCCAATAAGTGAGAATCAATGTTTATAAGAGGTTGATACGTTCATCATTACACATAATGACTAACGATTACTATACAAGGATGTATTTGGGTCATTTGGATTTCTTATTGTTAAAATTGGCAACTAGGGCCAAACTCCATGTGGGGCATCTTATTTATGGCAGCTGATATTTTTCTTGGATCCCTCTCATCGAGAGGTGTAGGATTGATCTAAAGATCATCCGATTCTGATAAGTATTCATGGAGTTATGAATTTATTTGTGTTATAAGACAATTCATCAAAGTCGGCCAACAACCAAATAAACCCCTCATGCGCTCCATGTTTTCGTATAAAAGGAGATGGCTTGATAGTCATTTGAACACACACTTCTATCTTGATTTCTCTCCACTTGTCTTGGATTTTAGTGGAAGAGAAATCTAGGAGTGGAAGCCTTAGACGTTGGAGGATTGAGGCTGCCCTAGCTGCAACCAAAAAGAAGAACATTGCCCTAATCTAGAGGACGCAGTGAAGTGAGAAGCCCTAACGCTACAAGGAGGACAGCCCTAGTATCTACGCTTTCAAGAAGAAGCCCTAGCCTATACGCTGGCCTCTACGCAGCCAAGAAAGAGGTTTCCCTAGACAGCGTGGAAAAGAGAAACTGAAGGGATGAAAGGAGGCCGAGTATCTTGCTAGAAGGCCGAGGAGAAAGGGAGTTGTTTGAGGGATCATAGAGGGTGGAACAGTCCTCTAGAAAGGCTGTTGCGGGCCTGTTCTAAGGGTTGTAGGATGCCACTGTAATGAGAGGAGGGCAGAGCCATTATTAAGGGCTAGAAGGCTGCCCAGAATTATAGCGAAGGGGACAGCCTTCCCTTGGAGGACAACCGCATTAATTAAGGGCAAATTTGGGCAGATTTTAGGAGTTGTTTGGTTGGGTGTGTAAGGGCTGCCACATGCCCTAATAAGTCACCACATAAGCAACAGTGAAGGCAACATTGGAACAACAGGGTTGTTGATAGCTATGCAATGGAGCATGGTGGAACCATGACACATGAACAGCAAGACAGCAAGGCTGCCATATGCCTAGAACAGCAGTGTTTTAGGCATGACTGTTAGGTACAGCAGTTACAGCAGTACAACTAGGACAGCTAATGGTACATACATATTTAGAGCAGCATAAGTATGTTGGGACAGCATCAATGTTAGGTTGCCGTAAGTATATTGGGATAACAAGCCGTGATGGGACAACATTACTAGCAGCAATGATATTGTGCCACAATGTTCAATGGGACAGCAAGGACATAGTGCTGCTAACACGCATGGGACAGCAAAGTGACATAGTGATTCTAACATGCATGGAACAGCAAGGATACATGATGCTGCTAAGACATATTGGACAGCTGCAAGGTATGGCAAGACAAAGTGGGACAACAGTTGTGACATGGCAGAAGGCACATGGTACAACAGCAAGCATGGTGCTGCAAGCACATGAGACATGCGGTATGATAACATGGTTCAACCATGGCACATGGGACAGCAGTGCAGCATTAGCTGCAGCAGTCATGAGGTCCAGCATTGTGATGATGGGTGTAGCATGGTGCAGCATGGTGAGGTGCAGCATGATGACAAGATGCAACATGATGATAGGTGAAGGATTCACCTTGGAGAATCAATTGAAGCAACATGTCTTCAACTGATCTCATCTTCTTAGAGATAATCTATGTTCTTATAAGTCAGTGTTGACTTCTGCTGTAAATGTACTATCTCTCTCTCTCTTTGCTAAACTATTTATAAACATATAAGAAGAATTGATCAAGGGTCTCCCCACATTGGGCTTTGTCCCTGGCTAGTGCCACATCTTGTGTCCTCTCGTCTTGGCTTGTCTTCTGCGATTTATGTTTATGTTCTATCTGCAGTTTACTTTAATGCTGATGTGATTGCTAATCTGGAAAAGATATTGAGCTAACTGTGAAAATTGAATGAGCTAACTGTGAAAATTGAACTAAATTGCTCTAAGCATAGAACATACCTAAAATTAACACTTATAATATCTAAAAAATTATTGTATAGCTCATCATAATAACACTTTTAGGAGTTGTGCTCCACACCCATATTTGTTGTACATTATGTGCATGCAAGTTTACCATGGATCACTGTGATTTATCTTCATCACATTTTATGTCGTCATGCTACTCAAAGAAAAATAAACAAATAAAAGAAAGGCTTCCACATTAATAACTACATAGTGAATAAGTGCCTTCTTACAAAATATTCCTTAAAGAAAAAAGGCCAAATTTTGCCAGCATTAACATCTCTTTACATAGTAAAGCTCCATTCTAGCTGTGAGATATTAAATATATATTAAGAGAAAGAAATTCTGGGTCAAAAGAGAAGTTCAAATTGTGGAAGAGACAATTTTTGACAAAGAACGGCACAAGGAAAATATGCAGAAATGAACCCCAAGAGGAGGTGATTATATGAATGTAATTTGGTTAAATTGTCTTTGAAAGTGTCCTGGCAACAGACTTAGGCATTCTCATCATCAAATATGTTGAGTTTGCTATAACCCAGATTGCATGTGGCCAAAATAACTATCATATCTACCAAGCATCCATAATGAGTTAAATAGCAAGAGGAAGACTACACCCTATCGATAAAAGATGCCAGAGAAAAATGGAATCTGGACCAAAATTTAGATTACAGGTAAGATTCCTTGAAATGGACATCAGAAATAAAAGAAACCCACCTCATTTTCATCCATCAAGAGATTAGCTGCTTTAAGGTCTCGGTGAATAATATTATTTTGGTGCAAGTAGTCCATGCCTTTAGATACATCAATTCCAACCTTAAGAAGAGTTGGCAGCTTGAAAACGCCTTTCTGCTTGTGCAGATAATCATAGACACTACCACCAGACATAAACTCTGAAGGCAAGACATCACATTCAATCCGCTAACACTTCAATTCACATCCCACAAACTGTTAAAATGTGAATGCAAAACTCTTTCTGTATTTACTCTTTGAGAACCAGAAATATACAGCTAAATAAACATATAACCTTGAATTTTAAAAATTGGCAGATTTCTAATTTCACTAATTGCATATATACCTGTTATAATGCACAAATTCGGTGGCCTTGTGCAAGCACCAATAAACTGAACCACATTCTTATGCCGAACTTTCCTGTAATTAAATGTTCACAAACCATATATGTCACTGTACAAAAACTCAGTATACTAATCTGATGTCTAATTCCCAAATTATTATCTTTAAAAAGGAAAATTCATATGAACATAGTAAAAGAGAGACTTCATATGAAGTAAGACAAAGACTAAGGAATATGCCTTGTCCTTGATCAATCATGAAAAGGGATTGGAAGAACTTTCTAAACTTTAATGATAAGGGGAGGAAATATATGTTCTATGGAGTCATTGGTCATCAAATATGAATAGAGGTTAAAGATCATGAGCGAGCTCGAGTTAGATCTGCTGCACAACAATTGCAACAAAGTACCAAATGTCAGGTGCCAAGTACAGTATTGGGAATTTAATCTGAGAAAATCTGTCCAATGGCATACATTCAATGCCTGCTTATAAGCTGTCAAGTTTTGTAAGGCCGTGGACTAGTTATAATGATGTCATATTTGAGAACAACTTTAAGGATATCTACTCTATAGAGATAAGTGACACAGTTTAGATCAGGTCATTTTCAATGATGAGAATGCTTCAAAAATTTTGCTTTGAGAGACATACACAATTTTCTACTCTATCAGTACTCTAGGCTTATGCATCAGCCCAATTATTCTAAATTATTACCACTTTCTCTGTGAGCACACAATTCCCCAGGCACTATGCAGGCTGAGTTTAATCATAATGTATATCATCAACATTTTTCAGGCTGCCTTTGTAAACACATTAGATTCATTCTAATGGGCTTACTATGACTATGGTGTAAATTAATTTATATCTATTTGGGATCAATAATTTAGAGCATCCAAGGAGATTTTCCTAGAGGACAATCATAGCCTCTTCAACTTCCCCCATCCAAAGAGCATAATCCAGGGTTTTAAGTGGCATGCCAATATAGTTTTCGGTGCGATAGCTAAGTTGTAGAAAACACCTGCCCAAAATGTGTACCAGTCCTGAAACACATGGAAACCAGTACGAAAAGGCCTGGAAACACCCCCTGGGGCCTGGTCGTACTGTATGAGATTTCCAAATTTGAAAAGGTCACATGGTAAAGCCAGCAGTGTTTCTAGGCTGTTTTGGTGAAAACAGCGAAGGTGTTTGCAATTGGTTGGCCTTGTAGGTCTGTTCAAGCATCCATGAAGGACATGGGACCCTTAGATAAAAACACATTTAATTAATGACTAATGAATGCATCTAATCATTCTACAAAATTGATTTACTGATTTTTACAATCATTGAAAAAAAATTAGAATTCTCTAGACACCCTGTTAATTTCTAACCCTAGCAACCTGATCAGTGATTAATTACTTACTAGCATATCAGATCTACTGAATAAAAAACATGGCTGAGATTTTAACATATAGACAAAGTATAACAATAGAAGCAACCTAAAAACATAAATCTCAATCACATGCACATATAATTTCTTCCCTTCAAAATATGTTGTTTCATTAAGTCTACAGCATATAAGAGCTCCCTTCCTGGGAATCTGGGATAGGGATAATGGCCCTCTAGGGAAAAATACCAATACAACAACTTAGAATTGATCCAATTAATCAAACCCTTGATCTGTCCTTCGATCTAATGGCTGATCTGAATCCTTCCCTTCCTGCCCCTTGCACTCTTCCTCGAACCCTGCACACTTTGATGAAAGTCCTCCATCCAACCACTAAGATCACACTCTCACTATGTCTTATGCCCAAGATGTGCGTCTCCTCCCTTAGTCTAGCCTTCCCTTTATGAGTTTGAGTTATTCACTGAATCCACGACCCTAATCTCCAAAGTGATTGACAGTTGAGATTCGATCTCAACATCAATTGAGATCAACAATTGAAATTCATCTAATTTACTAATGCAAATAACCTTTGCATTTCATTAGATTAACTCACTTATGAAAATCAATTACTTTAATAATTAAAGTAATTACTAAGATTAAGGGACAATTAAGCAACTTCATCAGCCTAGACACTTAGACTTATACGGAAGTATCGGCCCGAGCTACTCTCATTAAGAGTCCCTCTTAGAAAGGAAGGTACTTCTTGCAGAGCCAAGTGGAATTGGTTGTCCCTCCAATCCTAGCACAATGTCCCACGCATCATTTTTCATCATGGCTTTCCTCAAAACATCCTGGCCTGCTAACTCTTCAATGTCGCTACTCATCGATGCCATATAGTTTGGAAACTTCTTCGAAGGCCTACACTCCCTGGATGTTCTCCTAGGAACCTCCACATGCTCCTGAACATTCCTCAATGTCAGCTCAAACCATATGGATCTCCTAAAAGAACTAGGAGAAGTTACTCACATTTCCCCACCTAAACATTGACTCCCTAAACTAGAAGCCTTTTGCATGCTTCTCTACCTTCAAAGCCTCCAACTCCTTGTCCTTTGTCACTACTAGTGGCAACTAACGAAACTTCCTAGATGCCAAGTTCTCCACAAACTAAACATCCCTGCTCACAATTTTCTTCCTCCGTGCTAGTATAAAGATCCTATATGCTTTTGAAGCCTCACTATACTTGAAAAATATCCCCTTCTATCCTGAAGGCTCCAACATCATCCTCTTCCCCATAGGAACATGCATCTAAATTGGACAACCAAAGATCCTCAAGTGTCCTATCTTTGGCTTCACCCCTGTGAATGCCTCCTTAGGAGTCTTGACCCCCAATATCTTCTGAGGACTTGTGCTCTACACATTATTGTAGTGTTATGCCTCTTCCCAAATAAACACAGGAAACTCCTAGTACTATAGCATAGCCTTGGAAAAATTGATGATGGACCAATACTTTCTCTCCACACCCCCATTCTGTTGAGAGTTGTATGAGACGATCATTTCCCTCTTAATCCCTACCTCCTTACAGAAATACTTGAAGTCATTGGAGGTGTACTCTCCCCCATTATCTAACTTCAAGACCTTGATCTTCTTGCTTGTGTGGTTCTCCACCTGGGCCTTGAAATCCTGGAACCAACTAAAGACCTCATCCTTGGTCTTCATGAAAAAGATCCAAGTTTTCGTGCAACAATAATCAATAAACATGACATAGTATCCGGTTGCTTGCACTAATGCCACTGACATTGGCCCACACAGATCTAAGTGAATGAGATCCAATACTCACTTGGACCTACTCTTGCTACTAGGAAAAGCAATCATGGCAATCTTTACAAGTTCACACCCTTTGCAAATGCCTTGTTCCTCAATGTAGAAATCTGGGAGACTAGTGACAATCTCCCTTAGGATCGGCAACGCCCTGTAATGCAAGAGTCCCATCCTCCTATGCCTTACCTCAAATAGGTTGTCATTGTCATGTTCCAATACCTAAACAGATTCGCGAATTGTTACCCACCAAAACTGGGTAACTTCATAGCAAAAAATTCATCTCCTATCTTGGCCAGCCAGCCAGCAGCCCTACACATTTCTTAGGTATGATGATATGCCACATTCCTCTACCATTTGCATTGCTCATACACCTCTCACCATCTGACATTCCTATTGAAGGAAGGTCGGTCATCACTCAACAAGTACTTTAACCATTTTGCAATCAAGCACTTTTACTTAATGCTTTGAGCATTCTAACATGGATAAAAGAGTGATTTGGATGATTGAGCAATCTTGATTGTAAAATTGTTCTCTCATCTTACCAACAGGTAGTCTTTTACCCTAGTCCAGTGGGACTCTAAGGCCTTAGTGTTACATGAGGGGCACTATTTAGGAAACTTGGATTGTAGTGTGTCCATAACCATTCCATACTTACCATTCTTCACTACTCCCTTGATTTCACATCCATTCTTCAAGTTTGTTGTCATTCGTTCATTGGGATTTGGCACCCTCATATCCGCATCCTTGAGTCAGGAATGAAAAACTTTCCCTAGAGGTTGATGCAACTAAAAGAAAGGTAAAAGCATGAGATGGCCACAATAAAAGAAAAAGAAAAGTCAAAATACAAAAGATGGTTGAGACAATAATTAGCGCATGGGCAAAAGCTTGGCATGGTCTCTACCCCCCTCGTCAACGATCCCCCATCCTTGAGCACTAGATACTTCATCACATAATAATGTAACCCTTGCATATCCCAACCCTAATGAGTGAGAAACTGACTCATTCTTAAGGCATAAATATATGCTATGTCATTAAAAGCAAGCTTGGACACTTATGGTGTTCTCCTTATTAAAGCATTATCAAAAAGAAGTAAAAGGTGCACTAGAAGGGTGGAAAAACCAGGCCGAGGAAAGGTGTAACTCATGCCTCCATGATTTCTCCCTCCATACGTTTACACACTCAAGATTATGGACCTCTATCAACGAGTCACATGTCCATGGCACCAAGCCACGAAGCCTTTCCCTTCTGTTTCCACTACTATCATAAACACCTAATGATTAAAGAGTTGACCTTGTGCATGTCACCCCCCTTCAGGGGTTTCAAGCATCTAATAGGGTTGACCATCTAGCCACCCCTAACAAGATAGAGAACACTTTTACGAGACTTGGTCTAATCAGATATTTCTAGCTGATCTCAGTTTGAAGTCTTACTATGCCCTTAACAACTAAGCATGGTCTGCTATGACACATCTATAATCATTGTCTCTAATGAATGGTTACCTTCACTTAAGTTTGAGGTGGTTTTTCCAGGTGGTCCTTCACAAATTAGTAAAGGCCTCAAGTACACACATTTTGTTCCTTCAATCTAGATGATGTCCAAGCAATGCCACACATCTAGAGAGCAGTGATGACCTTGCAAAAGCATTGTTGCCCCTCCATAGCGAAGCATTGGGCACTTTGATGATTCCAGCAGCTGACTAACACCTCAAAGCACCCTCAGATGCTGGAATGTTGAGCTCACTTTGCTTCATGTGGGAGATTCTTGATGATGTACCCAGCAGACCCAGCATGCCCCCAAGCTGGCCTTAACATTGTTTGATGGGCATGGCTTGATCCAAAGTCCAAATGATGATGATCATCCCCAAGATGATTGGGGGGGATTGTACTGCATGGAGCCCCAACGCTTGAGAGAGGTTGCACCATGTTGCCTTGATGGCCCCATTGGAGATGATGCAGGACACTCAAAGTTGGCTCTCGACATCTGGAGACATTTGAGGTTTGAATTGAGGGATTACCCTAATCACTTAATTGAATATGATGGTTGGAGATGCATCGTTGCCACTCCATGCATTTTTGGGGCTTTATTAGCCCAAAATGGGAATGGCATCATAATTGAGAGGAGTTTTGACCCACACATGTGGGCTTTTAGTGGGCTTATTTTATCATATTGGGCTATTGGATTGGCCTGTAACCCATTTTCTTCATGTACACTTAAAATTGAACTTGACATAAGGCTTCTAGGCAGATTAATGAGAATGATTGACCTCAAATAAATATAGGCTCACTGCATTCTCATTTCTCATCATCACTCATGGATTTTGGCCTCCTTTAAGAACTTGACTTAGCCTTATGTAACTCGCCACTTGGGGAGATGTGATCCTTTTGGAGCTATTGCTATTGGAGATTGATTTTTTGTCTTGGAGATGTCTTTTTGGGATTGAAAGAAGGCTATTTCATGGAAGAATTGTATTTTTAATTGAAAAATTTTATTGCTTTCAAGTGATTAATTATTGCTAGGGTTTTTTCTTGTTCCATGTCTAACTGCAAATTATTTATGGAAAGAATTGGTTAATTATTACATGTTAAATTTATCTTCCTTGAAAAACATAAGGGGCCTCCTAGAGAGCTTTCCCTATTTAATTTCTTCCCTCACAAAGAAGATAGCTATGGTTTTGTCAAGGGAAAGCTAGGGAATCCTTGTGTTGGACAAAAATTACAAAAACTTCAAGACTTTCTCTTTTTCTTATTTTCTAAGTTCTTCAAGGCAAAACTCTAGGGTTATTTTGTAGGGCCAAGTTCAATTAAAGCTTTCTTGGACAGACTTTGGAGCTCAATAAGCCTAGATTTTATCTTATTGATCCTTTTCACCCAAAATATAGCATTTTGCTTGGTTAAATATGTCCGAGAAGGGTTGACGTCATCCTCCCTAAGTAATTAGTGCCCTAGAAAAACCTTAACCCTAGCTATGGCTTAGTTTGATTACGTCATTTGCAAACCCCTTCCTTGGTGCTTGTACACCTAGATATTCCTTTATTAATCTATATCTTGAAACCCTAGGTCACACTTGCCTCTTTTAGGGCTTGGTATATGATATGTTGCTCCTATACAAAACAAATTGTGCCTTTATCCATTAAACAGTATCTTTACCTAGTCTACATTTACATCACCTTGAGCTACATAACATAGAATAACTTTTAGGTGATCATTGGGAAGCCTCCCTTGTGATGCAATTCCACTAAAGTGCGAGAGGAAGATTTTTGAGGTGGCAGTGGCAATCTCCCTCATTGTTGCAACAAGGTCTATCCCTTGCCTTGTGAGGCCTCTCACAAGTCCTACTAGATTTTGAGGCAACACCCGTCATCCTGTATAAGTTGTTCCTTCTAACCCAATGGCCACTACTATGTTTGGGCTAGAGTCTAGACTCTTCTGGACGAATAAGCACTTGCCCATTCTTAAACATGACCACATAACCTTTGTCCTCAATCACTAATACTAAGAGCAAGTTCTTCTTCAGTCTTCATAAAAACAGCGCGTCCTTCGCTTCAAACATCCCTCCTAAGTCTAACTCAAACTTAATGGTTCCAACACCCATCAGTACATACCTGGAGTCATTACCAAGCTCCAAATGTGAATCTAAGCCTTTCACTATTAGACTGCTAAATAGCTCTTGTGCTTTTGTCATATGGTGTGATGCACCATTATTCAAGTATGAAGCACTCCTACTTATGGTGTTGGTAGATAGGCAAGAGACAAATGAGAAGTCCTCGAACTTCATTGCGAACTCATCAAGCTAAACCTTTGTTCGTGTCATTGTTTGTTGCAACTTCTCCTTCCCCATTTTACTCTCTAGACAATGGGATGCATAGTGCCCATTCCTATGGAAAACGAAGCACTTGAGCTTACTCCATTCCTTCTTCTTCTTTGCTTGAGAGGTCACCCCCTCACTGTTACCCTTGGAACCCTTCCCCTTGCCCTTCTTAGCCATACTAACTAAGGCCAACTTCTCTTCTTCATATCCTCACATGTTGTCCTTAGACTCCTCCCAAGTCTCTTCTTGGATTGGATACAGTTTTCCTAAAGCCATTGACAATTAGGGAGTTCCCCCAAGCATAGAATCCCTTGACAAATGGTTCCATGACTTCGGAAAACCATTCAATGCCACATTTACGAGCTTTACATCCTCCACTTTCTCCCCAACAATTGCAATTTGATCATGTGTCTAGACAATCCACACAACAATCCACACAAATTAATTGATAATGTTATTGGACCTTAACATCTAGATGGACTTGAGCTTGTTCCTCAAGATCATCTTATTGTTCATGTTGTCACTCTACAACAGGCCCACTAGTGCTAGTGTTTGTAGCTCAGACAAGTATTTCCATCAGGGTGTCTACTAATGGAAATCGTCATTAAAAGTATCCTATGCCTTTTTAGAAGTTCACTTTATTAATTAATTAATAAAGTGAACATTTTTTTATCAAAGTGACTAAAGTGGGTCACTTAATATTTAATTAAAAGAGAGCCATTGATCTGATGGTTAGATCTCAACTATTGAAAATTAGGTTTTTGGCTCATGTCAAAATTATAAAAAAAAAAAAAAAAAAAAGAGGCCAAAGGACAAAGACACACAGGGCATGCATTTCACAAGTCACATGAGAAGGAGAAAATCAGAAATTTGATTTTCAACCATTAGCAAGGATTTCAATAGTAGTTCAGCAGGGAGAAGGAAGCCAATTTTCAACAAGCATAGGCATCCAGTCAGCAACAAGGAAAAGAGTAGCCATAGAGCCCAGCACAACATGTTGTACATCCGTCTATACGATGTCCATACCATCGTACAGATTGCAGGGAAAGCTACCTCGATTTCCATGCATAATGTAATTTTCAAGATTTTTTGTTCGTTTGATTAATTTCTCAAAACTGATCTAGAAGGCCACAAATATTTGTGCAATGTGTGTGATTACTTTTCTAATTTTCTGCTGCATGCAAAAGTTTACAATTTGAGCAAGTAACTAGATCTGATTTGTTTGCTTAGATGGTTTTAGAATATTTTAACATGATATCAGAGCAATTGCTCTGACAGAAAAGTAGATCTATTATTTTCCAGGTTACTTCAGCCAGCTTGAGAGACAGATCTCAGGACAACCATGTTGATAACAAGTGTGAAAATTGAGGATCGACTTGATGCGGTTATGAATTTCTTGCCATGGAAGACAAGAATCTCAATGATCTTGAAGGAGCAAGACTTGTGGGAAGTCATGTCCAACCCTCATCCAACTCCATCGCTAACTTCAAGGAGCACACAAACACCAAAGGGTGATCCTTGAAGCTATTAAGCATCATCTGATTCTACATGTTGTAGAAAATACTGGATCTAATGAGATGTTTGATGCCCTAGTATTTCTTTTTCAAAGTGATAACATGAGTTGGAAAATGTTCTCAAAAATAAGCTCAATGAGTGCACAGAATAAACCCCTCTGACAACATGACCAACTACCTTATGAGGATCACACAGATCCGTGGCTAGCTTGCAGCTATTGGAGAAGTTGTATTGGATGCAAAGCTAATAAATGTTGCTCTAAATGGGTTCACCAAGGCTTGGGAACCAATCATCATGGGAATATGTGCCCAAGAACATCTTCCCAATTGGGAGAGACTTTGGCATGATCACATCTAAAAGGAGACTTGTAAAGAGTCCAAGACAAGCAAGCAGGGAGGAGGAGCAACAGATGAAAACTTGGCCCTGATCAGCAAGACAAAGAAGACCAAACGGAAAGTTTCCATCAAGATGGGCGACAGACAAGCAAAGGGATGGCAATCTGAGTAGAAGAGAGATATGAACAAGGTCAAATGTTGTATCTACCATAAGAATGGCCATTTTGCTTCTTAGTGTCCACAAAGGAAGAAGAGCAAGGAGAATGTTAGCTTTTGGTAGCATCAAAAGTGCTATAGCCTTGAAAATTGGTGGAGAAGCTAAGACACATAAGTTCTAAAGAACCAACAAACTGTTTGGTGAAATTCCACCCGAATTGTATTTTATTAAAATATTTAATATTTTTAATGGATTTCCTAAGTCTAAACTTAGGGAAATTAAAATATTAATGGGTATTAATCAAAATATGGGTGAGAATGATCTAGAAGGTGGATCAAGTCATGTTTTAATCTTAGTCGTTGATTAGAGACTTAATCTTGATCGTTGAAAACTCAACAGGAAAAGCATAAAATGGAGGCTTGGGGTTCATTTGGAAACACACAAGGAGATATAAGAATTTGATTCCCAGGGCAAGGTTTGCTAAGGATTTCAAATTAACTGATCATTTTGCAGCAGAGGGGCAGTGAGAATTCGAGAGAACAACTTTCCGGAGTATACAGATAGAGAGGCAGAGAAAGACAGCAAAGCAGAAAAGTTGTCTATCACGCAGAAGTCAAAACTGCAAGGAATAGTCGCAACTAACGAGAACTACCGGAACAGTGGGGAAAGCTAATGCAGAGAGGCAAAAGTTGGAACTGTCGGGAACAACTAGAACTATTGGGAACTACCGGAACACCCGGGAAAGCTGACGCAATGGGCAGAAGTTGGAATTACCAGGAATAGCCGGAACTGTGGGGAACTATCGAAACAACTGGGAAAGCTGATGCAAAGCGCAAAAGAGATGATGCAGAAATAGCCAAGTTAGCCAGTCTTGTGCCGGATCAGCCGGAATTCTGCCGGGTGAAGTGACGTAAAACTCACTCAAATTTTCCGCCAGTATTTTTCTATAAAGGATTGCTAGATGAGCATCCTAGATTTGTATTTCTCCTGCATAATAATAAAACCCTCAGAGTTGTTGCACCATTTTTCCCGCATTGGGTTTTTTCTGGGGACTATTGTGTCCAAAAATAAGTGTGTCCTATGTATCTTGTTCTTTGCTCTGTTTTTTGTTTCATGAGATCAAATATTTAATTAGTGTAGCTTGCAAAAGTAATTTGCTTCAGTATTCAGAAGAATAACTTGATGAATGTAGTTTAAAAATCAGGTAGGTGCAGTAGATTCAGATTTGTTGCAGTAGGGGTTCCTTCGAGTCTAGGAATTTTCATAGGGAAGTCGCAGACAATTGCAGCAATAGCAGAGACACAGTTGAGTGAGCTTGCTTCCAAGTTAGAGAGTGACTTTACACTCGTGTCCTGCTTTTCTACCAACACCATTGCTAGAAGCGCTTCATACTAGGATAGTGGTGCCTCCCACCACATGACAGAGATTAGAGAGCTATTTGGTAGTTTTGCAAAGGACGACTTATGGATCCACATTAAGCTTGGCAATGATGCCCAGTATGCAATGAGGCGACAGCGGGCAATTCAATTCTAGCTTAAGACAATAGGTTCCTTTGATGCACAAGAGGGTACTTTGAACTTCTTTCCCTAGAAGGAAAGAATCTCAATGATCTTGAAGGAGCAAAACTTGTGGGAAATCATGTCCAAACCTCCTCCAACTCCAACGCAGACCTCAAGGAGCACGCAGACACCATCGGTAGTAGACCTTGCGCTGTAGGCATCATGGGATAAGGACATAAAGGCACAAAGGGTAATCCTTGAAGCTATTAAGGATCATTTGATTCTGCGTGTTATAGAAAAGACCATATATAAGGAGATGTTTGATAACCTGGTATTGCTTTTTCAAAGTAATAACATGAGTCAAAAAATGACTAAAAAATAAGCTCAAAGAGTGCAAAATAAACCCCTTCAATAATGTGACCAACTATGGATCACCCAGATCTATGACTAGCTTACAGTTATTGGAGAAGCTTTATTAGAAGCAGAGCTAGTAAATGTTGCTCTAAATGGGTTCACCAAGACTTGGAATACATTCATCATGGAAATATGCGCCCAAGAACATCTTCCCAAATGGGAGATACTTTAGGATGACTACATCGAAGAGGAGACTCATAAAGGGTCAAGGATTAGCAAGCAGGGAGAAGGAGCAGCAAATGAAAACTTGGCCTTGGTCAACAAGATGAAGAAGTTCAAAGGAAAAGTTTCCACAAAGGAGGGTGACATTCAGGGAAAGGGACAACAGTCTGGGTAGAAGAGAGATATGAACAAAGATCAAATGTTATGTTTACCATAAGAATGGCCATTTTGCTTCTCAGTGTCCACAAAGTAAGAAGGGCAAGGGAAAGTTGCAAAAAGTTGCAACGACAACAGAGCCATAGTTGAGTGAGATTGCTTCCAAGTTAGAGATTGACTTTTCACTCGTGTCTTACCTTTCTATCAACACCATTGCTAGACGAGCCTGGTACTTGCACAATGGCACATCGTGCCACATGATAGAGGCTACAGAGTTATTCAGTAGTTTTGCAGAGGACGACCTAGGGATCCATATTGAGGTTGGCGATGATGCCAGGTATGCAGTGAGGGGATAGGGGGCAATTGAGTTCTAGCTACAGTCAAGAGGGTACTTGGATGCACAAGAGGTACTCTCTATATACATGGCCTAAAGAAGAACCTTTTGTCCATCTCATTCATGGAGGACAAAGGTTATGATGTTAACTTCCGGAGGGGAAAAGTGTTCATCTGCCCAGAGGAAGCCAATCCAGAGATTGCAGTGAAGATTAGAGTCTGAGAAGGGGACCTATATAGACTTCAGGGTTATCCTGCTCAAGCACTTGCACACACTAGTGAGAGCAAGTGCGAGCTTTGGCATAAGAGGATGGGGCATCTCCATCCCAGAGCTCTACCATTACTGAGACAGATGGTCACTGGCTTCCAGACTTCAGCAGCAAGGGGTGTGCAAAGGGTCTGCACTTAGCAAGAATGTCAAGGCATCTTTCCCTAATAGAGAGACTCAATACAAAAGCATTTACGATCTGATCCATTCTAATTTAGCAAGGCCTATGTCAGTATCTTCAGTAAAGGGTGCATCTTACTATGTGACCTTCATTGATGACTTCTCCAAGAAGACCTAGACCTACTTCATGAAGACCAAGGGTGAGGCCTTCAGTCATTTTAAAGTTGTCAAAAATCAGGAGGAGAACATGACAGGAAGGACAGATAATGGGGGTGAATACACCTCTAATGAGTTCATTGATTTCTGCAAGGAAGCAGGGATCAAGAGGAAAGCAGTGGCCTACAAACCCATGGCAGAATGGAGTTGCAAAGAGGAAGAATTAGTCTATATTGAGTGCGATGAAGGCCATAATCCATGATCATAGTTTGTCGATGTTTTTGTGGGCCAAGGCATGTAACATAGTTGTGTATTTACAGAACAAGAGCCCACAACAAATTTTAGAGGATAAGACACTAGCGACCAGAGTAAGCATTCACGGGAAATAAGCCTAAGATAGGACATCTCAGGATGTTTGGTTGCCTAGTCTACATCCACATACTTCTGGAAAAGAGGCCAAAGTTACAGCTGAGAGGGGCCATCCTCGTGGGATACAATGAGGATTTGAAGGCTTATAGAGTCTTCATGACAAATCAGAGGAAGACAATGTTGGGCCGAGATGTCAAGTTCGAGGAGAACTTGGCATCTAGGAAATCTTAGGACCTACCAATAGTTGTAGAGAAGCCTTAGAAGGAGGAACCAAAGGAGGAGCCAGACGAGCCGAGAGCAGAGACTTCCAGTAGCAAAGATGGCCAGCCTTTAGTGCAAGAGGAGCGGTTAGCTCCTTCAACATCAATAACAAGGCCTAGGTGGGCAGAGCAAGGTTTGTGGGATACTCAAGAGCATCTCAAGCCTCCTAGGACCACTTTTAGGAAGAAGAAACCTCTGCAGAAGTTTCTGACGTACATGGATTTGATGACCAATAGCATAGACTCTCGCATCCCCCCATCCAAGAGTCTTGGTGGAACATAGGTTTAAGATAAGTGAAATTAGGTATAAGGTGTATTTTTTTTCTTAAAATTAAGTTTAAATTCAAAATATGCATTACAAACATGTGGGGTACAACTCGACCAAGTATGTATGGACTTAACCAAGTCATCCCAGTTTGGTATTGAACTCACTTAGTTGATGTATGACTCAATTAGTTTGATACCAAACCAATTGTTGCAGCATTTAGATGGTCGAGTCAAAACATGTTGGGGTCTACTCAAGTTTGAGCGCAAGTTAACTGAATTTTAAAACCTTGATATCAACCAAGCACCTATAATCGAATATGGCCATCATATGTTAATGCCACAAATTGTAGTTCTTCTTACTAGAGAATTTGTTGTTATTTTTCAATGCGATGTTGGGCTAAGGAGCCATTCTTAAAAGTCAAAAATGCAAAAAAATATACTGAAATAGAGTGGAATGCTAGAAATTATTATTCCTCCCTTGCTCAATCTGCAATCTTTGAGTAAGAACACTTGGATACTCACTCTAAACACTTGTAGCAGCCACGTATTGTTAAAGAAACACATTTTTTTTTTACAAATTACCCAAAATAAGCACTTAAACACATAGATTGTTGTTAATTTCTCCTTGAATATGCTAGAGAAAAGCACTAAAATAGCATCTAAATCTTCCATATCTGCAAATGTGGGCAGCAATATAGGCAAGAACAACTCCAATTTACTTCCAAATCCCCCATCTTGTCAAGAAAACTAAGAGATTTCACTGATTGACTGTCCTGATAGGTGTACAGTTCAGCTTCAAGCTGAAAAACTCCCTCGCGGCATCTCTACAATAAAATTTGAGGTCTATACAATCCATCCATACATGTATGGCCCCTCGATCACATGTGGGCTGATTTCATTTTGGCAACTAACCAGTATAACCAATCCATACACATATGACCACTTAATCAAGTCTATATGTTAAAATTCCTCACATGCAGGCTAATTTCTCCTTGGTAGCTCAATTCCTAACATTGTACATCCATACAGATTTGTCAACATGTATTACGTCCACACATGTGGTTGTCTTTCTCCTTGGCAACTGATTTTGAAGGTGCCATGAATTGATTCCTCATTTTAGTTGATACAAAACCCTTTCTTGGCTCTTTGATGTGTGACACCAGCTATCCCTCTGTCTATCCTTTTTGGCAGTAGTCCCTAGGTCTTCACACTATCATAGACTACATGGCTCTAATCGAGCTCTGATACCATATTGCAATAACATATAAATTGAACACAAAGGAAACCAAGATTATTCGAGAGAGTTCTATGCAGAGTTGCGGGGGAGCGCTCCCCCCCCCCCTTCGAACCCGCTCCCAATCCGCGCTCCGGGCGGGAGCGGCTCGGGAGCGTGCTTCCGATAAAAAAAATTGCACTCCCTGCCAAAATTGGGAGCGATATCGGGAGCGTCACTCCCGTCGCTCCCCAAGCGAAAATTACAGCTCGGGAGTGATCAGGGAGCGATCGCTCCCAAGCGTTAAATTTTCACTCTGAAAGCGATTCGACCGACGCCAGGAGCGATCCGGGCGGAAAAAAAATCGCGGACGCGAAAAAAATAAATTTAAAAAAAAAAAATTATGTTTTAAAATCACATTGGAGCAAAAAAGTTTTCATTATCACTTGAATGAGTTGAGTAGAAGCTGGAGAGCAAGAGCAAAGGAGCGAGGAGAAGTGAGGAGCAAGCGCCGAGAAGCAAGGAGCAAGCTTGCAAAGAGGTTAGTAACTAAGTAATTTAGTATTTTAAACCTTAGTTAGGTAGTAATTTAATTAGTTTAGTTAGTTTAATTTAGTTTAATTTAGTTTATTAACTTTATTTAGTAAAAAAATCATGAATATAAATTAAATTTGTTAATCTAAATAAATTAAATTAATTTACAGATTCAAAAGCCTACTCAAACATCATGGACCTAGCTATATTTCTTGGCGTTTTCCTATTCTTGGTCCCTTTTATGGTTATTATGGTGCTAGAGAGTAGGAAATGAAAGGGCCAAAATGAAGAGGGGGATGAAGAAGCTGGAGAAAGTGGATTTGATGAAAACCCCGGTGAGGAGCTGGAGGAGGGTGAACATGACTCTCAAAAAACTAAATAAGACCAAACCCCATTGAGGAAATATGTTAACAGGCCTGAAGCAGGGAGAGGGGGTGGAACCACTAAATTTCATTGCCCCCATTGCAACAATAATTACACAGGTTCATACACCCATGCCAGAAAACACCTCTGTAGGAAAAGGCCATGGGATGGAGATAAACAAATAGGAATCAAAACTTGTCCAGCGGTGTCAGCAGCAAATAGAGCCAAATACATAAGGGAAGAGGAGGAAACCCAATACAAATCAAACAAATCAAGGGGTTTCTTTGAACCAAGCTCACAATCACAAGCACAAAGAACTTCTTCAGCATCCTCCCAAGGCAGTGGATATGGAGGCACAGGGTCATCAGCTTTAAGGCGTAGAACCATATCAGATTTCCTTGATGAGGGGTGTAGGAATGATGTGGATTTAAAGGTTTACAGGTTTCTCTATGCATGTGGGATACCATTCAATGTTCTTCGCTCACCTTATTGGCACGAAATGGTTTCTGCCATAAATGATGCCCCTAAAGGATACAAGAGCCCTGGGTATGAAAAGGCAAGAACCGTTGGCCTTGATAATGAAAAAGCAAAAATATCACATTCTTTGAATAGAATGACAAGTGCTTGGACTAAGCATGGGGTGTCCATCGTATCTGATGGATGGACAAATGTAAAAGGCAAGCCATTGATAAGTGTTCTTGCTGTGTCTGTTAATGGTCCAATCTTTCTAACTGCACATGATTACTCAGACAAGTTCAAGACCGCCATCAACATTGCAAAAGCATTACTTGAAACAATTGACCGTATTGGGCCATACAATGTCATCCAAGTCATCACTGATAATGCTGCTAATTGTAGGGCAGCGGGAGCAATTATTGAGGATAAATACCCAATATATTTTGGTCTGGATGTTTGGTTCACACATTGAACCTTTTGTTGCATGATATTGTCAAGAACAAAAATGAACAATACCAATGGATTGGTGATTTGTACAAGAAAGGCAAAAAAATGATGAAATTTATTACAAATCATAGCAATACCCATGGCCTTTTCCGCAGTCACTCGAGATTGGAGTTGTTGAAGATTGCGAAGACCAGATTTGGTAGCTATTACCTCACCTTCAGGCGCCTTTTGAAGGTAAGAGAGTCATTGGCTAGCAGGTATCAAGTCCACATTGGCAGGTATTAAAGGAAAGGGCTACAAATGCAGCTGACAGGCGAGGTTTGGAACTGGTGGAGGAGGTCGCTCTTGATGGTCAGTTTTGGACAAGTGTGAGGCAAGTATTGGATTTCACCAAGCCCATTTATCCCATGATTCGGTTTGCAGATACAGACAAACCAGTGATTGGCAAGGTGTATGAGCAGATGGATACCATGTTGGGGCAAATAAAAGATATTGTTCATAGCAGAGATCCCGACTTGTACAAACCGATTCACGATTGTGTGTGTGAACTGTGGAATAGAATTAATCTTCCACTACATTGCTTGGCGTATATCCTTACGCCAAAATACTACTCTACATCTTGGTTGGGCCAACCTGCACCAGGGGGTGGGATTAGGACCAAACCCCATTTAGATGCAAAGGTAACGAGTGGATATTTGCAAGCATTAGAAAAGTTGATACCTGACAGGGAGGAATGTGCAGTTGTGCGCCTTGAAATAGGCAAATACTTTAGTGGCACTGGTTTGTTTGGTAACTTCCATGCAATGGAAGACAGATATAGATTTGATTCTCTCACATGGTGGGAAACATATGGCGGCCAGGGACTTTTGCCAAAATTGGCAAAAAAAGTTCTTTTACAGGTTGTAAATACTTCTTCTGCAGAGAGGTGTTGGAGCACCTACAGCTTTATACATAATGTGAAAAGAAACAGACTCAATGAAAACCGAGCAGAAAGCTTGGTTTATGTGCACTACAACTTGAGGTTGTTGAGTCATTACAATGATCGGGCTTATGAGGATCCCACATATAAAATTTGGGACAATCACCCAGAGGATGACAATTTGGAGGATGGTACTATACATCTTGAAGAACTGGAAGAGGAACTTATAAGGGATGAAGATGAAGCAGCTGCAGCAACCATGCCACCTCCACCATCCAGTAGCAGTGCTCGAGTTTCGAGTCTTGTTCCTTTGTTGTCGCCACCTCCATCTACACCCTCACGTGAAGGGCATGTGCCTTCTAGTTCTGGTCGTCGGTCTGTGCGGGAGACTCCTAGAAGACCACCACGACCTACTTATACTCTTGGAGACTCTCGTGGCAAGGGCCACATGTACATTTACAGTTTACTTGTCTTTTCTAGTTTCTATTAGTTCTCATAACTGTTGAGTCTTGACTCCTTGACTCTTAACTCTTTCATATCATAATGATATTTTTTGTAAACAATATATGACTGTGACAATGAAAATTTGAAGTTTGAAGTTGGCAATTATAACTCATTGGTAATGATTGTGAAATATGAATCTGATGCTTCGTGAAAAACTAAAGTTGTTTCATTTCATTTCATTATTCATGTTTCATTTTATAACATTTCATTTCATGTTAATAGTTAGAAGTTAGGACTTAGAAATATCTAAGATATTATTTCTTGTAATGGTTAAACTTAGTTTACAAGTACAACTTTGGTGATCAATGATGATAAATGTTATATATTGAATTTTCAATTTTGAAAGCTTGAAGTTGAAACTTTAAGATTGAATTTGATGAATCATGATTCACGAGACTCAATATGTTGTAGTTGTAACATGTATTTTACTAGCTTGTGGACATGGTTGATGAAGATTATAACTTCTAAATGATTGATGTGATATGGTTCAATGATCAATCTATGTTTTTTTATGTTTTTTATATCTATTTCATCATTCTACATGTTTTTGTTGACATATATGTATCAAAAATTAAAAAATATAAAAAATATATATATTTTTAAAAAATCGCTCCGGGATTCGCTCCCAAACCGGGAGCTTCTGAAAATGTCGCTCTCGCTCCTGTTTTCGCTCCCGCTCCCCCCTTTCCCTCCTGCTCCCAAGTAACATTGGTTCTATGTATTGCATTAATTAAATGAGCAGTGAAAGCCTCCTTATAAAGGGTTACATACTAGTCATGTTAATCCACTTTATGTATTTGGGATAGGCAGAAATACACACAAAAGTAAAATAAAATGTAAAAGCATAATATAATACAAAGTCAAAATGACTTTACTATTGCCTCCGTCTATATATATTGGATCATTAATATTTTGGCATTTACCTCAACATTATTGTGCAGAAACATGCAAACATCAAAGACACACTGACTTTATTTTGGTCGTGCCAAACTCAAGGTTACTTGGGAGCAGGAGCGGAAGCAGGGAGCGGGAGTGGGGAGTGACATTTTCAAAAGCTCCCGGATCAGGAGCAAATTTTTATATAATATATTTTTATATATTTTGATGCATATATATCAACAAAAGCATGTAGATTGCTGAATTGGATATAAAAAGTATAAAAACATGGATTAAACCATATAACATCAATCATCTAGAAGTTATAATCTTCATCAACCATGTCCACAAGTTACAAGTTCTCATTTATATAGCATGTAAGGGTGCACATAACCAAAATAGCATGGAGTGCAATCCATCTATCAACCGAAAAAATATCAACAAATAGGCTCTAGATGGCCTCTAGCATCCAAAAAAAATCATGCTACAACAAATAGCTACATACCATCAAAATCATTGCCTATCCTTGGATCTTTGTCATTAATATCACCCTCTAAGCAATTAACATAAGATAGAAAAAATGTAGCATGTCAAGTCAAGATTTTGTTTGAGTGATGGGTACATTTTTAGTAGGGTCATGATAGAGGAGTTCGACAGCCAATGTCACTAACATTAGGGTACATAGAAGGCTTGGTGCTCCTGATTAAATATGAATCTCATACCCTAGTATATGACAAAATCCAATGGAAACATTGCAATCCCCCCAATCCTGAAATTCTAAAAAACTTATAAGTCTGTTGGATTCTGAGTGAGATCTTAAATTCTACTTTCTCCGCATGAAATCCAATGAGGTCGGAACCACTCTCAAACAACCTAAGTCATTTCATGGTAATGTTAAAAATTTAAGTAAACAGATGACTTTTACTTTAAGAATTTAACATTACTATGAATTGCATATCCATACTAGGGACATAAGCTTGAATATTAGGCTGTCTTACTCAAAAACTCTTGTTTCTTTGAAAAAACAATTGCATTTGGAACGTCTTTGTGACAAAAATTTTATTAAAAAACCAGGTAGCGAATTTCTTTTGCGGGAGTGCATTCCCGAAATTTGCTCCTTTGAAAAACCACAGAACGAAACTTTTTTGCGGGAGCGTGCTCCCAAAATTCATTGCAGCAGAAGTGCATTCTGGGAGAGATTCGAATGGGGGGAGCCTCTCCCCTGCAACCCTCGCCAGACTGACATGGTAGTGACGGAAGTTGGATTGTACCATACAAATTTCTTACATTATAGTTCAGACAAATTCCGGATACTTCCGAGGAATTGTTGGCAGGGACAAAATAAAACACTCGACAATTTCTAGAGGTATTTAATTCTTTAAATGTTTGTTCATAAGAAATTAAAATTTAGCAGAAATATAGCAAGATAAAAGAAACTTCAAAAATTTTGAAATGGTTACTAAAATAATGTAATGATTTTGAAATTTATGAACATCATTTCAAATAGCCTGTGAAAAACATTTTCAATTTACCCACAACATTTGTTTTATCCAACAGAAGCAATGTACAAAGAAAATTGGAGGAAAGTATCATTGAAACTTATAAAGACTACTTGTAGCTGCCAAGTACCAAAAATTTGAATGCTCAGCTTGATAGATTGTCAAGGTCAATCCAATAGAATCTTCCCTTCCACATAACAATGTGTGAGTGTGAAGTCAATCTTATAGAATATAAAGAATGTCTAAGTAGGTTTGGTGCAATTTTGCCTTCAGAATAAGGGAGATGACAGTCTGATAGAGAACTGATAAGGAGACCGAAATTGAAGATGAGTAGGAACCAAAGACATAACATGGAACCATATTACCATATGAAGTTTGTAACATGGAGTTGGACCTAAATGCAATCTTCAGATCGATGAACTTTGCAGTCTTGCAGTTTTCTGTAAAAATTTTCAAGTTATAAAATTTTGAACCTTTGGGTTTTATTTTCAAGTTAATGAGAGGAGAATGTAAGGGGGGCTTGGAGTATTGACACTTCAATGATATTTCAGAGTAATAAACTCTGGATAATGATCATTTTATATTCGTGGTAGGTCACCAATGTAACATTTTAGATGTTGTAATTAGAGCTTAGGTTGCTACACCACCTTACCTACTTAGGGATGTAATACATTGTATGTGACATGATGTAGGTGCGTGTGAGCAATGTATCGATGAAACATTACTAATAAAGTCTATCATTTATCTTTTCTCTTGGAAATCTGCCTCTATGAATGTATGCACCTCAAAATCTTGCAATTCTAGCAGTCAAAAGATGATTTGCCTACCTCATAATGAACACTTCTTGGGCAAATTCACGCTGCAAATTTGCATCTAAACGTTCAGACTTGAGAACTTTAATAGCAACATCTTGACCACAGTAAGTGCCTCTATACCTGTGAAACAAAAAATTAATTTTGTGCCTTAATATTGAGTTTGACACTGACAATAATAAAACAAAACAAAAAATCATATAAGTCAATAATTACTTTAAATTCAACATGGCAAAGATATAATGTAAGAAATACTAACAAGTCACCATAAGAACCAGATGCCACTTTATAATCAAATTTCAACAACTTGCTATCAATCTCCCAATCATCTGTTCCATCATTTGGTATTCTCACACATTCAACATTACACCCACTGCCAACAGGCATTTGTTCAATGGGAGAAGATGATGGAGAAGGCTTTAACCATATTGTTTTCTGCAAAGAAAGTAAGAATATATCACGCCAGTCACAACACATTTTATCTAACTAACCTTTGCATAAACAGCATTTTAAGGATGAGCAATGAGACACTAAGATGTACAAGAATAGTTGAATTCTAGTTAGTCGAAAATGAATATATAACACAAACTTGGGAAAACAACTCAATATAACAATCCAAAGTACATCTCATTATAACATGCTAACAACCTACCTCTAGACATCCTAATATAGAACCCACAATTAACTACTTTCAAATGACTAATTATTTCTTCTTTGCAATTGTTAGTGGGTCCTTTCAGTTTCACACTACAGCATCCCATTGTTTTACCTCCAGTGCCCAATATAGTGATTAAATAATTGCTAGCCATCCCCACAAAACATGTCTAGGTGACAAGCATCAACACCAGCTCTAATTATTTCTCCTTTGCCCTGGTATAGTATGCTTTTATTCAGACAATCTTTTCCTTTTCCTTGTGCTCTTCCTACAATATGTTGTGTCCTATACCTTGTGCATGGATATGTTATAGATACAAACCAGTATATGTGTACAACATAATTAGTTACTTTCGATTAGAAAAGTAGAAACTTTTGCTAAAATATGAAACTAAAGCAATAAGCAATGTTATAATGTTTATGGTCTTTATAGGTACATTGACCAAGACACCAAACTTATTAGTGAATATTGAAATACCTATAAGCAAAGTGAGTAGCTACTTAAAGGACACTATGCCCATGATGTTTTTGAAAACTTGCCGCATGCATTTGTTTAGAACTAGCAATAACCATCAAAGTATGTTACATGGATGCTGATGTCATGATCATTTTGAGGCAATTTAGAATTTTTTTATTAATGTCTGAATATGTGCATCTTAGCATATTAGTTATAAGAAACGTATAAGGAAATCCCTAGGAAACATAGTAATTGATATCTTCTATGGTGATATATCCTTTTGAAGTTGACTTCTTCACTAAATAGATAATATGTACCATGATTGCTTTGCAAAGCACACATGCGAGCAAGTAGATTTCAGCATATGGACTATTATTTTTGATATGGCGTCTTGTGTGTACACTAAAGTAAGAATATATCACGCCAGTCACAATACATTTTTGATATGGCATCTTGTGTGTACACTAAAGTAAGAATATATCATGCCAGTCACAATACATTTTATCTAACTAAACTTTGCACAAACAGCATTTTAAGGATGACCAATAAGACACTAAGATGTAAAAGAATAGTTGAATTCTAGTTAGTCAAAAATGAATATATAACACAAACCAATGTGGCAAAAGTCGAAGTCGGGATTAATTTGGCAAGGGTCCAAAAGTTGAAAAACTCGTCAAAGTCGGGAGTTTTTTGAAAAAGTCCGCAAAAAGTTGGCAAAATTTAAAAAAAAACACAAAATTATTCATTTATTTTTTTTTTTTTTTTAACATCTAGAGTATCCACAACATCAAATAAATGCATTTCCACATAAACATGTAAAGTAAGCTAATATATAATATCTATATGAAGTCTAGTGCTACATCACATATCAAAATAGTGAATCAACTCCTGAATTTTGAGTCTTGTCTGAGTCTCAACTCTCAAGAGTCAAAATATCAACAAAAAATATAATAAATGTATATCATGAGTCATCTAAAAGTCATCAAGTAATCAGTCACTGAGATCCTCTTCCCCTTTTAATTTTTGTTTCCTAATTGTATTAAGAAATAAGTCATGCATTTATTCAATAGATTGTAATCTGCTTGGGTAATAAGGTGTCAAGTGGTAGGTGGTAGGTCCAATGAAAATTAACAGTATCACAGTAGATGTGAAAATTAATGCTTGGTGACTCCAAGCTGCTTATTTTCTGAGAAAACGGTAGATGTCAGATTACTAACCTAGCCTTGGCATCTATTATTCAAAAACTTTTGGAGGTAAAATCCACTTCTGATACATAACCTTTCCCCACATTTACAAGGAGTTCACCACTAAAGAAGATTCCCTTTCAAAATGTGCTCTCATTGCACGAAGGATCTTTGCTGTCACAAGATTTCACAAGTACTTTGTTCCTGTCTGAAAAATGGGTTCTTTTTTGAGGCACTAGTTTTGTGTTTTTTGGACAGGTTGTTGTTATTTGATCTTCATGACCTCCTCTTTGTTGTTTCCTCTAGAAGCATTCAACAACTGTAACAATGTTTTTGATAGTGCGGGGTTCTTTCTACGAAAGACTGTTGTATGCCTGTCCTTTTGGTACTTTTGTAATCTTTTGAAGGGGCAATGGTTGTTAGAGTCTGGATCACTGAAAGCCTAGAGGCTTAGCCAATGTATACTTTGCTTTCTAACTAGAAATATGAAGTATAAAGATCTGTTTTTCCTTTGAAAACAAAAACATATCTTAACCTCAAAACTAACAGATTACAAATGAGACTACTATGCTCGCAAGAAGTATGACAAACAATACAATGCAATAACTTGAAAATGCATAGATGGAAGCTTCAATTTACAGTTTTTTTCACCTTTGCGGCCTCTTTATCCGTGGCCTGGGAAGGGAGTTGGGTCGACTCCCGATTAAATCGGGAGTATAAGGAAAAAAACGCGATTTTTTCCTTTGTGAAAAAGTCGCCAAAAAGTCGGGGGATTAAATCGTTTAGTTCAAAAAATCGCGTTTTTAGGATTAAATCGGGATTTTTTGCAGAATTTTTCCACACTGACACAAACTTGGGAAAACAACTCAATATAACAATCCAAAGAACATCTCATTAAATAATAGTTGAATAGTTTTGTCCTATACCTTGTGCATGGATATGTTATAGATACAAACCAATATATGTTTACAACATAATTAGTTACTCTCGATTAGAAAAGTAGAAACTTTTGCTAAAATATGAAACTAAAGCAATGAATAATGTTATAATGTTTATGGTCTTTATAGTTACATTGACCAAGACACCAAATTTATTAGTGAATGTTGAAATACCTATAAGCAAAGTGAGTAGCTACTTAAGGATACTATGCCCATGATGTTTTTGAAAACTTGCTGCATGCATTTGTTTAGAACAAGACATAACCATCAAAGTATGTTACATGGATGCTAATGTCCTAATCATTTTGAGGCAATTTAGATTTTTTTTTATCAATGTGTGAATACGTGCATCTTAGCATATTAGTTATAAGGAACATATAAGGATATCTTCTATGGTGATATATCCTTTTGAAGTTGACTTCTTCACTAAATAGATAATATGTACCATGATTGCTTTGCAAAGCACACATGCGAGCAAGTAGATTTCAGCATATAGACAATATTATTTTGATATGGCGTCTTGTGTGTACACTATATATATGATGCATTTATGAATGTATTTGTATATGCATATAGATATATACATATAAATGTGTGCATGCACACAACACAAATATACAGGTGCATACAAACATGCATTTACAGACATGTGTGTCTTTGTCTATGTGCGCCTACATAGAAACCTAAGAATCTGGATTCGTCCTGCCCCCGGAGTCGTGTCTTGAATACCACCAATCGGACACGATTCTCTAGGAAACGTGTCCAATTCACGAGTCCAGTGTGGCTTGGCATGTGGGATTCGATGGGCATTTGGGTTCGATTTGATGGGTCAGGCTAGTCCCGATTTCAAGACACATGCCCCTATGAAAAGTGTGTCATGCGGCCTTTAAAGCCCAATTTGGGCCCATTTCTCACTCATTATTGAGTGTCTCTCTTGTTGTAGGTGTGTGGGAGCAACTAGCAAAGGGTTTGGGAGCCTTTTGGAGGCAATTCAAGCAAAAGGTAAGTGCATTTTGCTTCTTTTTTTTCATTTTTTCTATGGCAGTTTGCATGTCCAATTTTTTACAAGTTTGTGCATTTTTACTATATTTTTTTTACTACATTCATGGCTCAATCAAGGGCAACAAGGAAAGGGGCGAAGGAAGGGGAAGAATGTCCCCATTGGTGATGCCCCTGCTAGTCCAATTTCATCAAGGTCTGCAAGTGTTCCCTCTATTAGAAGTGGGGCTGCAACAGTAGCTTCTTGCAGCCACAAATGTTGAGGGAAAAATAAATTTAGAAAGACCGTAGGCTCAAGAAAGAAAATATGCCTTGTGGAAGTATGTCACAAGAGATCAAGGGTCAAGCAATAAGTTGAAGGGAGGAGGCAATTTTGCTTGAAAATGCAACTATTGCAACAATCATTTCAAGAGCACTTATTATTGTGTGAAAGCTCATTTGTTGGCTTTGCCAGGTTGTGGAATTGGAGCATGTGCAAAAGTGTCTTTAGCTAAGAGGAAAGAAATGGAAAAAGAGGCCAATGTTGGTGTGGCATGGGTGGCTACATCATCTAAAAAAAACAAGAATGATGATCCCCTTCCATTCTTGAGGAAAAGCAACAGCAAATTTCCATTTGAGAGTTTTGGTGGGGGTGGGGGTGTGGGTCAAGCAACAAAAAAAAAGGGGAGTGGCACTTGGTCCAATGGACAAGATTTTTCAGAAAGAGAGACGAGAAGAGCTTAATATCACCATTGCATTCCTTTTCTATCTGAACTTCATATTCTTTAATATTGCACCCTCACCTTTATTTCTTGAGATGTGTCGAGCTCTTACTCAAGGGGCTCCATCAAGGTATGTGCCTCCTGGATCACAGAAGCTTAGAACAACATTGTTGACTAAGGAAAATAAAGAGATGAAAAAATTAGTCGAGCCAATTAAATCAACATGGCTAACATCTAGGGTTAGTATTATTTCTGATGGATGGACAAATCGAGCACGCCACCCACTCATCAACTTCATGGTGTCTGCTTTGAATGGCCCAATTTTCTTGATATCAGTGGATGCACTTGGACAATACAAGGATGCACAATATATTGGTGAGTTGTTAATTGAAGTTATTGAAGATGTGGGTGTTGATTCTTGTGTGCAAATCATTACAGACAATGCACATGTTTGCAAGGTTGTTGGCATGATTGTGGAATCTAAATATCCACAAGTATTTTGGAAACCTTGCATTGTCCATTCCTTGAATTTAACACTTAAAACTATTGCTTTTGATGTGCCTTGGATTGGAAGTATTATTGAGGATGCACAATATGTCCACAACTTCGTACAAAATCATACAAATTCCCTCATAGTCTACAAGGAGTACACCCATCTATCATTGTTGACAATTGCAGATACACAGTTTGCCTCTTCATTCATCATGTTGAAGAGGTTGAGGGAGGTCAAGACTGCTCTTGGGGCCATGGTTATTTCAATTTTTTGGTGTTTTTAGAGAAAGACAAATCAAGCAACCTCAAAAAGAGTCAAGGACACAGTATTAGATGATGCTTGGTGGGAGAGGGTAGATCTCACTATTAAAATCATGGACCCTATCATTGCTTTGCTACGATTTCCAAATACAGACCAACCCATCCTAGGAGAGGTTTATGAGGGATGGGATCCCATGATTGAGTCTGTGAGGACCATTATTTTACAGAGTGAGTGCCCTGAGTATGAGACATCATCAGAGGCCTTCTTCACAACCGTACAGGATATTCTTATCATCGAATGGGACAAGAATTGCACACCTTTGCATTGTTTGGCTCACTCACTAAACCCAAAATACTAAAGCCATGAGTGGCTGAATGGTGGACCTTCCCGCAGATTCCCTCCTCACATGGATGGTGAAATTTCACGGGGGAGGCAGGATGCATTGAGGCGGATATTTCAGGATAAAGAATCCCTTGATGAGGTGGAAGATGCATTTGCAGAGTTTTCCACTGGTACTGGGTGATTTGCAGGCTATGATGTGATTAGAGATAGGGGGGGCTAAGAAGCCCTATTCTCGGTGGGAAACTCATGGGGTAACAAGCCCTCCTCTACAGTAGCTAGCCATGAGACTCCTTTCTCAGGTGACTTCATCCTCTTGTTACGGGAGGAATTGGAGCACATATGGGAATTTATATAGCATCAAGAAGAGCAGGCTTGAGCAGTCTAGGCTTGAGGTGTCTAATTTACAGGCAAAAGGATGAGTGGTTGAAGGGAAAGACAACGATCTGGGACGTATTTCCTGATGATATGGGTTTGGATGACAATGTTGGGTTAGCTATTGGCCAACTTGGATCTTAATGACCCAGTGCTAGAGCCTATCACTTTTGATGATGGTGATGTTGTTGAGGGGTCATCCTCCACCAGACAATGTAGAGATTACATTGGATATAAAGGAGGAGGATGCAGTAAAGGAGAGCAATGGTGACCATGACAGTGATGTTTATTTTGAAGATGATGATGATGAGCTACCTACTATTTATATTTGCCACTGGCATTGCTACTACCTAGGTAACACATTTTGATTTTGATGACTTAATGAGAAAACTGCAGTTTCATGTCATTCTCCTATTGGATAATTGATGAATCTGTCACAATTGTATTTGTACGCATAATGTTACATTGTACAACTTACAAATTTTAAATTTACAAAGTAGAATCTAGGTCTATGTCTGAATTTGTATCATGAATGAGAATTTGTGTAAGAAATATCTATTTAGTCTTAGTTTTTAATATATATATATTATTAAAATAATATATAACGTGTCCTACGTGTCCTGTTCTTGGGGAGCAGGGGCGGGTCTACGTTCCCCAAAATAATATATAATGTGTCTTACGTGTCCTATTCTTGGGGGAGGGTTTACGTGCCCCATGTCGGACACTCAAATTTGTGTGTCCTGCATGTCTTGTGTCGGCGTGTCAAGTGACTTAGATAGAAACATTAAATATATGCATGCATATACGCAGATAGATGCATGCAACAAACTATACCTAAAAATGATCTATGCACTAAATGAATTTCACATTTCATACTCTTCATACACACAACCCAGTCTTTCTTTTACTCCAACCCTGTTCTACATTAACCATCAGTTTTTATTGCTTCCTATTTTTAGAGAGTTTCTATTTTCAACAATTCTATTTATGGACTAGAGTTGACTGGCTCACTAGTGATTAGTCATCAGTGAGTTATTTGCATTTGAAAAATGACTTGAATGCTTTGTTGAATTTTCTACAATAATGCATAGAAGAAACTGATCTACTGATCTGATAATTACTTTCCAATTATTTCCAATATCACTAAGCAATTATACACAGAAAATCTCAACAGTAATTCAATGAAAAACAATAGGATCATAAAGAGACAACAATGCATAATAGAGACAACAAACTTACCATGGGAAAACCCAACCTTGCAAAAAAAAACCCAACAACTTTTCTTCTAAGGAGATATTGTTCTTCAACAATGTTTACAATTCCAAGAATATTCTAGAAATTTGTGCCAAAATCCAAGTTTATTCACTAGTCAAACCTGGTCAAAATCCCAACTTAGTCAATGTTTGTCAAGCCTTCAATATGGTCAATTTTGATTAACTTTTCATCTTGGTCAACCTGTCTTTTGCAGTCATATTTCAGACATGTGGTTGACCCCTGCAGTAAAAGGGTTTGCGATTCACTTCATAGAGTCAACATGTCGTCAAGTAGTCTCTTACTGCAGTCAATTTTGGCCTTCTTGTTATCGTCAAACTCTGTCAAATTCTCAGTCAAAGGTAGCTAGAATCTCAGTCAAGGGAAGCAGATTAGACTCGATGAAATGAGGCAGGCCAACCTTGATCCAATGGCAGCTTCTATACTCGGTCAAACTTCAGATTTCCTTCTATTATTCTCGGACATGGATCAGAACAGAAGAGAGAATGTTAATGTCCAAATTGGTCAACTGGGATGAGTCTCATGTGTATTTATATTAGTCAAATGGGGTGGAGTTAGACCAAGGATCACGCCCATTCATTTGTGGGGCCAACTTCTCAATTGGGGCCTACATGAAGACCAAAAATAATAATTTTCATTTTCATTTCATAATTTTCCTTGGCCGACTTGGGAGGCCTTTTTGGCATGCAGAAATACCTCCCAATGCTACACAAAAATCAACACTTTCGCTTAGCAAGGGACGTATTCTCTGCAATAGATTTTCCTTTTCGAAATTTCTTCTTCCTTGAGAAAAGTTCATGAGCTTGTCATATTGATGCATGTCTATAGATAACTTCATCTTGGAGTGGCTATGTAACTCCTCATATATCCAAGGTTGACCAAAGTCCTTTATGGCTTCGTCGGAAAATGTATCAATCTCCTTTGGTCATGACCTAGCCGAGTCCTTCTAGCATCCAAATTCTTCTAGATTTTCAGGAGAGAATTTGCCTTCAGACCATTCACCTTTCTGGTCAAAGTCCTTTATGACCTAGCCAAGTCCTTTTGGCTTTAAAGGTGAATTACATCCGTCTCCTTTAATCGACATAGCCAAGTCCTTCTGGCTTCTAAGGAGAAGATTTGTCCAATCCTATAATTTTCCTAGGCCATTCACCTCTAGTCAACCTAGCTAAGTCCTTCTGGATTTTGAAGCCTCTTTGCTTCATGACTTGTGATATTCCTCAAAGACTCACTTCACCTCATGACACATATCGACATCCAATTATACAACATAGGTACCACAAGCTTTGTTGTTATCCATTGTATGTGCATTGGCTCAACCATAAACTAATTTAGGTTGTTCACTGCAAAGTGAATATCTGGCCTTCACGAATCTAATCGACTGCATGTACATCATGGGACTCACCAAATCTAAATATCCAATCCCAAGAAATAGTGTATCTGTCAAAATCCTTCATTTCAACCCTTGAGGCAAAACTCCCTCTGACAAAGAAGTAGGTTTTCTTGTGGTAGTCTTGGCTACTCCCTCTGTCACAGAAGTAAATCTTCCCGCCACAGTTGCTCCCTCTATCATGCATGCAAGTCCTTCTGCTGAAGCTGTAAGCAAGTCCTTCTGTTGTAGTTTCTCCACCTTACTAGGAGAACCTTCTTGTCACAAACTTCACTTTGTTTCTCCCGATGTTGCTAGAAGCATTACTTTGGCAACCTTCATGATGTACCTACACACCTCATTACAGAGGCCACGGAAGAAACAATTATAGCAAGAAAAAAATACAAAGACAAGAGATTGACAAAGGAAAAATAACAATAGTCAAGGGAAAAAGATATGAAGTACTTATCTTTTGATTTAGAACGAAATTGTTGAGGATTATAGGGAATCGTCAATTCCCTCTTGATCCTTTCCTCCTTTCAAAAATCAATGAAGTCCATCTACAAACTCCTCATCCTCAACATCAATTGCTAATGTTGTTTTCCTTCCTTGCATGATCTGTAAGGGCTAGCTTTTCTTCATTCTATAGATTAGGCTTAGCAAGCCATTCATTGAGTTATCTAGCCACACCAAAGGTTCAAAAACAAGCTATTATCAACACCAAGTCATTCCATATGTTGTCAAGTATAAATTACACCAACTCTACTTGCTTTCAGTACTCCAAGTCTATCTCTAGGGTTTTATCTTACAAGCCCTAGGATTTTCATCTTTTGTACCACATGAGCATAAGGACACCTATCGATACCCTTTGCAACTTTCATAAAACTTGTCATGTGCAAATTATACCCACTATAGTTACAAAATCAATCATTGTCTCTTGAAAGAAGTTTGTCTTTGGTTCATCACAAGATGTTGTCACAACATCTCGAACCTTTGAAGAACATTGACCATTTGTAACTATGGATAATCACATCAAGATCGTGATATAGGTAACAACTTGTGAACATGAGAATCGAATCTCCTTTCTTATATAAAAGTAGGTGAGGGAGGCTTCTCCTCAGCTCCCTATGGCTCTGAAGTAACTTCTTTTTTATCATAGTCAACGTCACTATTATTTAATCTCAAAGGGTTGTCCACACACTGCCTTCTTTGTTGGTTGACCTTCCTCTGCAATCTTTTAACTTTCTTATCCATAGAAGATTAGTTCCTTCACATACTCAGCAAACCACTTTCTTCTTTATCAACAACCTCATTCTTACCTACATTGATCTCTTAGTTGACTTGTGGCACTTCAGCCCTACTTTTCAAGGGTTTGAGACCTTTCGAACTTCTTCTAGCCTATGAACAGGTTGTGGCTTTCTCTAACTCCTATCTGTGGGTCTGAGGTCTTTCGCCCTACCTTTGTCCACTGATCTGTGGCTTTTTGGCCTTATTTCATGATTCGGTGGCCTCTTCCTTCTTCAACTAGCAAAACAGACAAACACTCGGCTACTATGGTATTCTTTCTCTCATGATTATTGTCATTTGACAATACTCCATATTGAGTGGTATTTCATTGTCCTCTCCTCGCACTTCAACTCTAGTAGATTTTGGATCTTCTAAAACACATATCAATGCCTTTGCATCTCCTCCATTTACGGTCTTTGCTACCTTATCCTCCATTTCATACTTCTTTGTTAGACTTGAATCATACATGTATAGGCAAACATTTTTGGGAATAGAACCAAAAAGAGTCAAAATGTAAGGGGGTAAAAAAAATGAAATCTCAAGATCATCTATTCCCACAATCAATAGACAAACATGATCCCAACTTGAGGACTAAGATCCTTAGGAGTCAAACTAAAACCTTGAGGCTTTCACTTTAGCTCCCTCTAGTTCTAGAATATCTTCCTTGTCTTCTATCTTGAGGCTTGATAAATAGTCAAGTTGTTGAACACTTGTCTCTTGGACTAACTTATGTGGCTGCTCTCTTACCAATCTCTGATAGCATATTGAATTTTCTACAATTATGCACAGTACAAACTGATTTTCTGACCTAATGATTACTTTCCAATGATTTCCAATATCATTAAGCAATTATACATAGAAATTCTCAACAGTAATGCAATCAAAAATGGTAGGATCATAAATAGACAGCTATGCACAATAAAGATAACAAATTCACCCTAGGAAAACCAAATGTTGGAAAAAAATCCAGCAACTTTTCTTCTAAGGAGAAATTATTCTTCAACAATATTTACAATTCTAAAAATATTCTAGAAATTTGTGCCAAAATCCAAGTATATTCACCAGTCAAACTTGGTCAAAATCCCAACTTAGTCAACGTTGGTCAAGCCTTCAAAATGGTCAATTCTAGTTAAATTTGTGTCCTAGTCAACCTATCTTCTACAGTCAAATTTCAGACTTGTGGTTGACCCCTACAGTCAAAGGGTCTGTAGTTGACTTCCTACGGTCACCTTGCGATCAAATAGTCTCTTCCTGCGGCCAATCTCGACCTTCTTCCTACAATCAAGCTCTGTCGAATTCTCAATCAAAAGTAGCTAGAATCTCAGTCAAACGAAGCATATTAGACTCGATCAAATGATGCAGGTCAACCTTCATTAAATTGCAGCTTCTATACATTCAAAATTCAGATTTCCTTCTCTTATTCTCGCACATGTGGATCATAACATAAGAGAGAATGTTTATGTCTGAATTGGTCAAATGGCAGTCTCATGTGTATTTATATATGTCAAATGGGGTGGACTTTGACCAAGGGTTATACCCATTCATTTGTGGAGCCAATTTGACAATTGGGGCCTACATGAAGCCCAGAAATAATAATTTTCATTTTCATTTTCATAATTTTCCTTGGCCGACTTGAGAGGCCTTTTGGCATGTGGGAATAGCTCTCGATGCTACACAAAAATCAACATGCCTGACATGTACTAGCATGTGTACACCACATAAAGGACTGCAATTGCGTGTGTTCACCAGAGAGGAGTGTGTTGGCATGTGTTTACCTATTCTTGGCACATGTGGGACACATTGCTTGAGTTATATATAGAAATGTGATTGCCATGCGTTGACATGTCTCTACATATTCCTGACACATGGGGTGCGTTACTTGAGGATTTACATAGGGAAGTCTCCTTGGGTTGTGGCCACCACATGAAGTAATGTGGTTGGCATTGGTTGGCATCTATCTACCTAGTCATGGCACATGTGGGGCATGCATTTCTTTCATTTTGCATGTTGTCACCCCCCTTATTCTATAAAAGAGATGGAGGGAACAATAACAAACAAGTAGTCCTTGTAATTATTCTTCTTTCAATGTTAATGAAAAGTTGTGTAATTGTTGCTATAGCCTTCCAGTTTAATGGTTTCAATTTGCAAGTTCAGTATTTCTCAAATCCACACTGCTTCACTTGCCAGCTTGAACTCAAAATCTGATATGCAGTGTCTACAACCTTGATCTATATTTTTCTTCCTTTAGTTTTCGAAAATCTAAAGTTTTAATTGTTATTTCTTAATGTTTTCGATTTCAATTGTAGGTAGGATTTTTTATTGCAAATTTGCTATCATGAATTAGAAAACTCAACAACACCTTTACATATGTGTGTCAAGAGTTGTTCTGGTGCATTCACATTACACGACCTCCCCATTGATGACAAGAAAGACCATTCACTTATCCTCACAACAACCCATTTGTGTTGGTTCACCTTTCACGACTCTTGAGTGATCTTGCCCTAACTCTTGACTTATGCATGTGTCCATTGTTTGTCCACAAGATGTCTAGTACTATGATAAGATCCTATTGTCCTTTGTTCCCCTTTGACTTGACCTTTGGTTGCATGGCTAGCCTTGCTCGAACCATTCAACATAAGGCAACTTCCAAGCAAATTTGTCAAGCATCAAGCTGAATGCCCTTGATTAGGCCTTTTTCTTTTTTTGGGGTGATATTGCTTATACAAACAAATAGGTGTAAGAAGAAAAGCAAGTGAATAAGGAAATTAACTAGCTTAGTTGAGAATGCCTCCTTTGGCCATGCTTTCCAAGGGTCTATTCGGTCAAATTTTCCTTTTCCCTCCTTAGTTTCAGTTTGAGATATGTATGGTGGGTTTTCTTGTAAATTACCATGCCTATATACCATTGCTTACTGACCATAGGGGTATTTTCCTAAAAACTCAGGGGTACAACATACACAATTCTTCCGACATCGCTTGCTCCTAACTAAACACATCATCACTTCATTCATTAGATGGTTCTAGTCACAAGAGGCCTAGAAACCAAATCTCCATTATGAGGTCAACTAAGCAATGGACTCTCTAGTTCCCAATTATCTCATCATCAACTTTTTTCTCTAGTTCCCAATTATCTCATCATCAACTTTTTTCCTCCTTAAGGTTCTGAGACATATAAGGTGATAGCATCCTTGGCTTAGGGCATCTCTTTGGTCATCGACCATCATGTTCTTATAACTTCTTTATGCTTGTTCTCATCTCTTTATAGCCATTTTTCTTGCCAAAGTATTTATCTTCTTGCTACTTGTAGGAGATTCTTTGGCACTCCCCCCATTTTGTTCTCTTATCCTTTTATCGGTTGGCTTTGGCACTCACAATGCTCACTTGATCTTTCTTCCTTTTACAATCCAGCTGATCAAGTTTGTACATTTGTCAACATTAATATCTAAATTATAGTTATAATTAAATTTTGCTCGATAAATAAACAATGGCAAAGAAAATTATAGACAAGCCAACAAAACAAAAAGTAGCAGTAAGGTTTGTTATTGTCATTTTGTCATGATACAACTTAACATGGAATCATAAAGCAAATAATCATGCAATAGTGATCATGTGAATCAAAACCACATTATATAATTCCCTCAAGAAGAATCTATGGAAAAGAGAGTGACTATTGTCATTAATAAACAAATTTAAAAATTTAAAAATAAAATTAAAAAAATAAAATAAATAAATAAAGTATCAAACAAGAAGGAAAAATCCCCTATGCCAATAGCAAACATTTAGGGAATTTTTCCTTCTTATCTAAGAAGCTAGTTATTTATTTTTTCAGTAACATAAGCTGCATTTCTGAAAAAAGAGAAAAAGGAGAAGAATCTAAAATTAGGATCACTGCCATAGACAATATATGTATGTGTAATGAACATAATACATAATAAAGCATGATAAGCCTACCTTCACACAATGTGCACCAAATATTCAAAATAGCTCCCAAAAGTATTGTTATGATGAGTTACATCATAAATCGTTAAATATTAGGACAACTCCAAATAACCCAAATGCATCCCAAGACAATAATCACAAGCCATTGTGTGAAAAGACTCTATTGTCCCATCATACATACATACATATATATATGTCGTGCGACTATGTGGGGGGAGACTCCTAGAAGACCACCACGACCTGCTCACAAATTTGACATTTTGTGTGGCAAAAGGAAGCAGTAGATGAGAGATTTACTTGTCTTTTCTAGTTTCTAGTAGTTTTTATAATTGTTGACTCTTTCATATTTATTATGATATTTTTTGAAAACAATATATGACAATTTAAGTTTGAAGTTTGAAGTTGGTAATTATAACTCATTGGTAATGACTTATGAATATGATGCTTCATGAAAGTTGAAAGTTGTTTCATTTCATTTCATTTATAACATTTCATTTCATGTTAGAATTTTTATATAATTTTGGTAATCAATGACAATAAATGTTATGTATTGAATTTCAAAAGCTTGAAACTTTAAGATTGATGAATCATGAGACTCGATATGTTGTATGTTACTAACTTGTGGACGTGGTTGATGAAGATTATAACTTCTAGATGATTGATGTTATATGGTTCAATCTATGTTTTATGCTTTTTATATCTAATTCATCATTCTACATGCTTTTGTTGACAAATATGACATCAAAATATATAAAAAATATATATTTATATAAAAAATTCTCTCGAACTGAGAGCTTTTGAAAATGTCGCTCCCCGCTCCCGCTCCAGAGTAACCTTGTTCCCGAGACTAACTATTAGATCACTTGCTTCTTATTCCCTTGACCTTGATAGCGAAGGACCATAAGCGACTTATAGGACCCAAGACAACATAAGGTTCCAAATCAGACAAAACAAACATCTTCTCTAGACCAACTACTATCAAAATGGTCCCCACCAGAGTTTCTTCGAGGCTTTGCACATAACACAACTCTCAACTCATATCTCACCAAGTCGATATTCCCATGGCTATGAGACTATAGCACCTTAACATCCCACACAAAGTACTTCCCATCAAAGCTGCATCATCAGCTTCTTTTCCAAGTGACCTTAAGTCTTAAGGGAGTTTTAATTGATGATGAGGGTTTGTCCAAGATCTCACAACTCACCTTCCACCCCTACCTGTATTTCCATCTATGATACAAATATTGAGTTAAGGCCTCATTGTTATATCTATCCCTTGTGCCTTCTCTCTCTTCCTTTTAACTTCACTTCATCTAGCTCTTTCATACTTTCATCATGTATTAGCTATTATAGTGTAATTTATGCTTTTGAAGTAACCCTAGGCACTAATATAGGTGCATTTGTGGACATTCCCATAGCTATTAGACTATAGCACCTAAACATCCCACACAAAGTACTTCCCGTCAAAACTCCATCATCAATTTCTTTCCAAACGACCTTAAGTGTTAAGGGAGTTTAAATTGATGATGCGGGTTTGCCCAAGATCTCACAACTCACCTACCTTGGGTCCTCTCCAAACTCTCCATATGAAATTGTCAAACTTTGCATTAAGGCCCTTTTAGCAGTTAAGCATGACAAGAGCTTCCCCTTTCCACCTCTACCTAAATTTCAATCTATGATACAAATATTAAGTTAGGGCCTCATTGTTACATCTAGCCCTTGTTCCTTCTCTCTCTTCCTTCTAATGTCACTTCATCTAGCTCTTTCATACTTTCATGATGTATTAGCTCTATAGTGTAATTTATGCTTTTGAAGTAACCATACACATTGACACAGGTGCATTTTGTGGATTGTATTTCTTGATTGTATTTAGGTCAATCATTAGATATTAATATAATGATCTTATCTACTTGGATCTCTCCTTATTCAAGTATCTTTCCATGACTTGTAACTTTTCTTCCTACTCATTTTGAAAGTAGAGGAGTGACACCATCCGTCAAATTTTTCCATCCTCCCATTCTTGCTTTCATTTTTTAATTGACCTCGCCAACATTTAGGGCTTCATAAGCCTTCTTACAAATTTGAACTTTCCTAATCACATTTTCTCTATGATCTTGGCTTCTAACTCTTTCAATCACCTTTTCACATTGAGCTTTATTTTCCCATTCTTCCTTTGATTCATCCTTTTTTCTTCTTCAATTTGCTTGGATTTTCTTCTTTTAAGTTGTTAACCTCCTTAGTAAATGTTTAAATAATAACCCCAAGGGTTAGCTCAACTGCTTGAATCATCCGCCCAAGGAATGTTATAGTTCACAGGTTCAAATCTAGCAAAGACACTTAGGGTTATAAGCCACGATCGATCCGGATATTCCAAGCAAGATGGGGATTCCACCATGTTTTCTTTGGGAAAACAAAAGTGTTTTTAATTAAGGACCTGCACTTTAGAGAACCATTCATCTTTTTGTGCAACTTTCCCTTTATCTTTCTTCAATTCCTCCACTTTTTGCATATTTCCATCATATTTAACCAGTGTTGCAAAAATCGCGATTTTTTCATTTTCCTGAAAATATCGCACGATTAATTCAGTGAAAAAATTGGGATTAAATCCCGATTTTTTGGGAAGAAATCTTGAATCTTTTTTTTTTTATGGCCGATTTTTTTATGAGGAGGAGGAGGTGACACAACCTACCCGTGCTACCCTTGTCACCAGTAGAGGACGTGGTCTACCTCCTGTAGCTCCTAGTTCCTCAGCTTCTAGAGCACAGTAGAGTCCACTGCCAACTCCACCGGCATCTACATCTAGAGGGAAAGCTATTGCATTTTCTCACAAGAGGGGCATAGGAAGTTAGTAGTATTAGTTATTTGGTTCATTTCATTGTATATGACATTATGACTCATGATATGAGATACATTATTATATTTTTGTTGATATTTTGAGGCTGAGTTGGGACTCAGGAGTCAGGACTAACTATTAAGGACATGATTTGCTGTTATGTGTGATGTAGCACTAGAAATGATATTACACATCTTATATATTAGTTGTTTTATCATATTTATGTGTCAATGTATTTATTTTATGTTGTAGATGCTTTAGATATTAAAAAAATTGAAAAAAAAAAAATGAATATTTTGTATTTTACGATTTTTTTCCCGATTTTTACAATTTTTTCCCCTTGCCGATATTATCCTGATAACAATTTTCGGAACATTGTATTTAACACAAAGAGTATCGATTTGAGAATACATTCTAAAGTCTTCCCAAGTGTAGTTTAAATTGGTGTCTCTATCCAGACTCAACCCCTTTTTACCCCCATTAAAGAAATGCATTCCCAAAAGTTCTAGACTAAGATCTTGGAGTTTCATCAACCCATGACTTCCACCTTCACTGTCTTCACAAGAGTATCCAAAAAAGTTTCCACAAATATTATTCTCTATTTCCCCTTTTATTTTCCCTTTTGAATCATCTAAACTAGACATCCCAATGAAAAGTTATGAATGTTTTATGTTGACTTACCATTTTTAAGCCTTCTGTGGGGACTTCTGCAGTTAGCCCCATTGAACTTGTCATGTATCTAGGTTTTTTCTCCAAATTCATCAAAATTAGAATGTGTAACACCATTTTCTCTGGAATGCCGTTGCTCTCACTTAATTTGGATTTTCAAACAAGCAGTTATGGTCATTTTACTAAACCATGCTGCTTTTAGCCTCTCTTGAAAAAACGTGGTTGTATAGACAATATCTCCATGAATTGTGTCCTAGCAGTTCTGGTTTTTGGAGCTGTGACACCCTCAGATGTCTTCTTTCAAATTCCACTAGTTTCACTGCAATTGGACTTGGCAATATTCATAGATCATTTTTTCAATTAATATTGCTAGTTTTATCAAGGGTTCAGGGTTGACCATGAGCCCTATCTTGTATGGACCACACCTCAAAGATTTCAACACTTATGTTCATTAAATTTGAAGGTTCCTAGTGAAAGTTAAGTTCATTAAGTTTGGAGGTTCCTAGTAAAATTTATTTCTCCAACAGTGAGATGTACTCCTCGAAAGGTGCTCAACCAAGAATTATACACTCTAATTCCACTTGTAATGACATAACATATAATAATTTATAAAGCATAATAAACCTACATACATGCAATGTACATGAAATATTGACATTCAGAATTCTGAGACCATAAACAGTACATGTATGCTATTTTTCATTACAATTGAGGACGAAACAGTCAGAATCCCTAAAAATGAATTTGTTAGTCATAACAATAATATACATAAGTAACTATGAATACATATACTTTAAAAATGATAAATTGCAAACATGCCTCTGCTATGACACGATAATGTATGTCTATATGATGTATTTTTTTAATGAATTAATTAAACAAAAAAATGAATTGCTCCCAAAAAGAAGAAGGAAAAACTCAAGAAGTTTAAGGAATTTATTATGCTCTACTTGTGATCTAATTTCACATGAACTTAACCATGATCAAATTTTCATCTTCACCTAAAACAAGCATTGACCACTAAAGCTTCAAAAGGGATAAACTACTGCCAACAATGCCCACTTCCTCCGTTAATGGTAAGACTTCCTCCCTTACTGGAAGACCATCCACGAGCTTGTACTGAAGAACTATAATTTAACATAGAGTAAGGCCTCTTGCAACAACCCACAGCCAGCACCCAAGTTTTGATAAAACATAAGGATGATGCAGAGTCAATTGAACTTTGGCATTACGTCTGGTTTATAAACATATCTGACAGGACATTATGGAACATGGATATTGAGAGGATGTAATCTCGGTTTCTCTGCAGGATACAAGTATTTTAGAGCTCTAGACATCTGGTGATGTATACAAAATATAGGTAGCAAGGAATAGTTGGGCATACTTTTAGTCTTTTTCTAATCCACGTTTATTCATCAAATTGTTGCTATCATGAATAACAAAATATTTATAGGATATTTATGTATGCCATGAATTGGCAAAATAAGATCTCAAAAAATAAACAAGCATTTTAAAATATTCAAGGGTACTGCCTTTCAAGGTTAATCCCAGCCAGTTGTAGTAGGGATGAAATAAATGTTTAGGTGAAGTTCATTTGTTGATGCATAATGCCAGAGAAATCTACAATATAATCCAGATTCATTGAATAGAATACCCTGAGAAAGCCTGTCATTCTATAAATTATTAAATCTTTACAATGCTTCAAGTAGCAAATCAATTAAGAAAATCTACGCCCATTTCTCCTGCAAATCACTACCTCTTATTTTCAAGAAGCTGTAAAGAGATGTGCACACATGAGACTCCCTACGAAGATTCTTTGAAACTGGGCTTCTCAAGAACTAATGTATGAACTACATGTTTATATTTATATTTCAGAGAGATTATCATTATCCAAATGTGAAAAATTTGATCATGTTGCTTCAGAGAATTTAAATGTGAAACCCGATTCAAAGAAACGTTCTATTCACTAAAGTTTAAACCCAAGGGAATAGCTCAACCAATTGTCACCAATGTGATTGGGAATTTGGCTAATTCTGTGCCAACAGGTGCCTGGTTCTAATTCCCCAAGGTGAGGCACACTGGTCTACAACAACAGGTTTCCTAGGGATGTCATCCATGGGAAGCACCCCTTGGCTTTCCCCAAGATGTTTTCTTTGGGAAAAAGCATAGTTGCACTTATCACGATATTATCGGAATTATCACATTAATATCACCAAAACCAACCTCAGCAATAATATCAGCAATAATTACCGCCCTGTCTCTGTCAATTTGAACTTATTACCAAACCTTTTTTTTTTATCTTTTAATCCTAATTTTTTATAAGTGAGTTAAGGGAATGAGTTGTGAGGATACTCTGACTATTTCCATCAAGCAAACAAGGGAAAATCTATTGTTTTAATTTCCCATGACTCATCTCAATAACACATACCCTAGTAGTTAATGGTAATATTAAATTCTTAAAATAAGAGGAGGAAAATGTCACTTTTACTTAAATTTTTAACATCGCCATTAATTGACTCAGGATGTTTGAGAGTGGTTGCGACCTCGTAGGATTTCATATAGGGAAAGTAGAATTTTAGATCCCACTCAAAATTGAACAGACTTAATAGTTTTTAGGATCTCAGGATTGGCGGGATTGCAACATTTCTAGTAGATTCTCTGATGTATGAGAGTATGGAACTAACATTTAATCAAGATCACCAAGCCCTCTATGTACCTCAATGTTGATGGCATTGACTATAGAGATCCTCCTTCATGATCCTAGTAAAAATGTACACCTCACTCAAGCAAAATCATTGATTAGGATGTTAAGCTTTTTCTATCTTATTCTAATGCATAGAGGGTGATCTTGATGAGGACCCCAATATAGGCAATGACTTTGATGTTATTTGGCTATTTGTTGTAGCATGATTTTCTTTACATTTTGGAGGCCATTTAGAGCCTCTCTATTGATCTATTTTGATTCAAAGAAGGATTGCAACCAGTCATATTTTGGTTATATGCACTCTTGCTATATACATGAGAAATTTTGCATATTTGTGTATGATATTTTGCATTCATATGGATGCACATGAATCATATGTTCTCAAAATTTGAATATTTTATGTATTTTTTAGTTGACCAACCTTGTTTTAGTTCCAATTAACATTGTTGAGGATGCCGTGCCCATTTTCCATCAAGAAAATAAGGAGAAATCAATTGTTTTCATTGCCATGATTCATCTCATGAGATATATTTATTTTTGTTTTGATATGATTTTGTATCATTCTAATAGATCTCATGACTCAAGACATATCATTCTAATAGATCTCATGGCTCAAGACAAATATCATATTTCAATATCGATATTCTGATATATCACTTGACATCTTATATATCGATTTTATTTTCACATTTATATAGCAATGTGTTTGTTTGACGTTGATTTGTTTTAGAAGTTAAAAATTTGAAAAAAAATTATTATTTTTGTATTTTTTTTAAGTTTCCGGATAATTTCCGATACTAACTATAATTTAAATTTTGGACCCCCAGGCGACCCCTGGCAATAAATTGCTGATAACGATAAATATAACATTGGGAAAAAACTATTCCATTGACTAAATAAATTCATCTTGAAAACAAAATACAGTGTGCACAGTTGTTAACTCTGCTGATTACCTCAGTATTCGCAATTTCACTTTCCAAAGCCTGCCGCAGTTGTTCCGTTTCCTGAAGCAAATAGCACACAAATTCATTTAGGTTCAGGATCAACATAGTTGGGTGGGGAATGCCATCTCCATGGATTCTAGATTATTTCGCTTCCGAAAGCCGCAGCTAACTAACTAAATCATGATCCAAAAATTAAAAAAGCTTCATACCCTACAACAATTATGGGCCCAGTTTGACTGCATTTAAGAAACCCTTAATCAAAAATGTAAACAAAGAGTGGGAATATTTAGCGTGAAATAAAAGATCAGGAATCTATATGAATATTGAATCAACAAAAAACATGCATCTGTATATGTGCTAATGAGATATAAACATCCATAATTGCAAAAAGCAGAGATGTTGTGCTGAATAACATATACATCTGACCAACAATCGCACTCTACAAAGCCCAAAAGAATAAAATAGGCATGGATGTGAAAGCAAAGGAAGAGACCATAAACCAACAATGCTGTCAATGGTCAACGCTCCTAATATCCAAGGTCAAGATCAAGTGGTAATAAGATTCTAGATGTCCAGTAGTTGTGTCCTGGAGTCTATGCTACCGAACACGCCTTGTATTTTTATGTTTGCTCAAGACGATATCTTGTGACTGAAGCCATCAAGGGGTTGGAAGTAACAGGTGATGAGCCTAGAATTACCAATGTGGGTTTACCTCTAAGACTCTTATATCACAGTAGAAGCATCTCACAAATAGAGAAATACGCCTATGATCATCGTACTGCCCCAAAATGTTCAATGTGTTGAAAAATTATAGCTGCAGTCAATATTTTCAAAAGAGAAATTTATTGATTCAAGCATGATCATGTATTTGTCAAAGGAAAATTGTAGAAGGCATTTTTCATGACCTTGAAAAGGGAAAAAAAAATGAATTTATATTTATTGGTTGATTACCCCACAAGTGCTCAAGTCGGCCTGCCCAAGAGAGCCACCTATTCGCATTAACGAATCACTAAAAACAGAGACTATTCACTCTCGTGCAAGACACAATTTGGATCTCTTATCTGAGGAAGTAGCTCACAGATCTGAGGCAGATATTCGGCATCTTCTGAGGCACTAATTCTATGTGGAACCATGCAAAGTCTGAGGCACCAATTCTCTGTGGAACCATGTGAAGTCTGAGGCACTTGTTCTCTCTGACATGCAAAGTCTGAGGCACTTATTCTCTGTGATATGAAAACTGACTGAGGCACTTATTCTGTGTAATATGTGAGCTGTGTGATGCACTTGTTTTCTGTGGCTAAAGCAAAGAATTGAAGGGAACCCTGTACTGGATATTGGAGGGTTAAAATGGCACTTGTGGGAGGTCCTCATACTGGTCAGTACTTGTCTATATGTCTTGTCAAAGACATGCTATTTTGATGTACATATTGGACTGAATTGGATATTCTCTCATAAGGAAATCTTGCTGGATATTGCCCTCGTCATTGACCAAAATTCTGGTGTCTCTTGTTTATTATCTTCTGTGATCTTTACTGCTCTATGGATCTTAATGTTAATCGTTGAAATTTTCATGTATAACTGCTTAATGATTGGAATGTTCTAAAAGAAATCAAATTGTATCATTGGAAGTAGTTATCAGTTTGAAAATTGCTCGTCTTGTATGCTACTAGAAAAATCAACATTGTATCAGAACTAAGGTAAAAAGAGCAGCCCTAGTTCAAGAATCTCTTTTCATATGAAGACGAGTTAGCTGCCAGCCCCCCCTCTCCTCCGCGTTTAGGCTCAAGGTTTATTGTCACAGTTAAACTCTGAAGCCCTAATATCTCAGAACCTCAGAGATCAAGAAGATTGCAAAAGGCTGGAATACTATAAGGTCAAATATCATCTTTGGAGATCTGCCATAGATTATCTATGACTCAAGTGCCAAAGCTCCGAGCCACAAGACCTCTACAATGATTGAGTAGCATTAGGAGATTCGAAGAGCTCCAAACCGTATCCAGAAAGTCTACCCAGAATTCTTGTTTTGGCCACTGTTTTTAAAGGCAATTTTGAGGACATAAAAGATGCGCAAGCCTCTGTGGCTAGAATCGAAAATCTCAGAAATGTTAAACCTCAAATCAACCTCTGTATATGGGACTGAGATATCCATAGCCAGCTCGATTTGATTGTTGTGATTATCAAAAGGACGGAATCATTAAAGAACACATATTGGGAAGTCCTGAACATAGAAGGTGTTTTGTCCAAGACCGAATGATCTTGTAGGTGACCGAGACTGTGCATCTAGAGACTCTCTGATGTTTATTGGTCTCTCCTTGTTATGTCTAATAAGGCCGACCTATTAGAAGATGCTAATATTCATTGCCAAGGTAGAACTCTTCTTGGAAACTGAAGTTACTTGGCCTACTACAAGAACGAAAAAGTCTTCAGTGGAAAGGAATTAATTGGTTCAGTCATAAACAAAGCAAGCAAAGTCTGATTGCACTGCCAGATCTCTGAGTTTGAAAATCTACAAGTCATCTTGAGACATGTTGTGATTCAGCTTCGATAAGCAACATTGATGATGTAAAGGAAGAAACATTACTTGATGATCCTGAATATTCCTTCACTAGGGTGTGTAAATATTCTGGGCTTACAGTGAAGAAAAGGGTCGAAGCCCTATTCCAAGATCGAAGATTCTCTCCTCCTTGCATTTATGAAAAGGATTGAAAATGGGTATTGAAGATAGGTTTTGAACAAACCACAGAACGTATGATCCAAATCTTGATATGTTTCATATCTGATAGGCCGAAATTCCTCAGCGAGACACTTGGTGAACTAAATTGAGAAACCTCAGTCTTATGACAACGGTTGAGCATCAGTTGTTGAGCAAAAATTATTTTCCTGTGGTATATCTCTGAAATGAGGGCCGAGACTTCTGAGGCATATTCCTATTACAAGGTCTGAGTTCTCTGGCGATGAAAAGTCTAGTGATCTAGCACGAATTCTGGATGAAAGGAGCCTGTCTTCAAGTCAGAAACACATTTTGATCTTGCAGACCCTAACCAATATGTTACAAGTGGGCTTATTGTGCTCAAGTGAAAGGAACCCTAATGAGGAGTTTAAGAAGTGATTTTTCTTCCTCAGCTGAAGAATTTGAATCATACCTCAGTGAAATCCTTGAAGAAAAAAAAATAATATAGCCGAATTCTTTTGAGAAGCAGATCCATTGTCACCGTGGAGCTAGCAGCCAAAGGAGGATGAGCTTATTTGTATGTTTGATTTGTCTTTGTGACATACCAAGTCTCGTCATTAGAAGATGAGTCGGAGAAATCTTCCAATAGGCCACAAGTCTCTTAATTGTCTCCCTGAACTGGTATCTTGATCTTAGAATTTGTCTTCTGAAGGAGTCGAATTCTTAAATCAAATCAGAAGTTTGATGTCAGCTTGAAGAGGTATCTGTTCTATTCATAAAGGAAGGACAAAATGCTTTGCCAGGAGCCGACCTGATATCCCTCTGAATATTTCGAAAGGCCAGAAGTCCAAGTTGCAAATCTGAAGTTTGACATATGAGGTATGTATTGTCATAATTCTTTTGGAAGTTCTGACTTGACATATCTGATGTAGGACTCCTAGAGGATAGACATGAAAATGTCCATCCTTTGAGAAATTGATATGGCAAGGTAAAAATGAGTCAAATGACATTATTGTTGTAGTCATATAAGTAAAATATGAGACCTGTATGATGATGTTGCAAAGCATGTTCAGAAGCATCATATAAAATTATTTAAAAAGGGTCAAGTCTTCCTTCAAGTTTTGAAGGCAAAAGACATTCTAAAGAAGATGAGCTTGTTAAGATTTGAAGAATGCTTGTATGCAAGAATCAAATCTTTGAAGATCTGAAGTGACAAGTATCAAATTTTTGGAAAACTTTCCTTGGAAATTGTCACAAAGTATTCTTTGCACTGGAAAGATACATTTCATGTACAATTGCATGAAGAGGCCATGTCTTCTTTCAAATTTATGCACTAAAAGATCTCTCCAGAGAGACATGCAATTGGCAGAACTTATGTGTTTAATTTAAAAGGCTCGAATTCAGTAATGTTGACGCAATACTCAAGTATTTGAATTTAGGAATAATGAAATTTACTGCTATAATGTTTTTGAAGAAGTCAAGTTATTTTGACTAAAGATGATTGATGACAAAATGTTAGATTGAGGGTTTGTAAACCCTAGTATGCCAATGGGTTTGAACAAGAAAACTCTAGGGCTTTGGGTAAAACCTTAGGATTGGATGTTTCTGCTAAAAGAAGAAACCCTAGCTCCTGCAAGAAAGACATCATGATGATGATGTGAACGAGGTTGATTTGCAAGTTGGATGCAAGAAGGCTAAGATCAAGAGGGACCAAACATGTTCTTAAAGATAAGTATTTTATATTTCTCTTTCTTGTTTATTGCTATTGTTGTTCTTTCTATTAGTCTCTTGTCTTTGATTATATTGTTTGGTTGTGATTTTTCTTCCATGCCCTCCTAGTGAGGATTGCATGTACATGATGAATGTTGCCACAACTGTAGCGCAGATGGAAAGAATTGAAGAACTAAGAAACAATAATGACAAGAAGACTCATGTTGAGCTGTAAACTCAGAGGTAGCAGATTTGATCTATGCCGAAAAGATGTCAATTGTGACTTCCAAGATGAAGATGGCTAGAAGTACCAAGCGAAGGATTACCTCAGTAAGAGGCAGAAGAATATGAAGTCAGACACCTTGTCTATGGTATTCTTGAATTAATGGTTGTCTAGAACGATGTTGATCCATTGTTGGAGATGAGCCCGTGATTTTGATGATCTATTTCTGAATAGGTTTGAGGGCCTCTTTGTCCAGTGTAAGAGGGAGTTGATTGAAGGACCTTGAGGTAATGCATTACTATTTGGGATTGAAAGTGTAGCATAAGCCCATTGAAATCTTTGTTGAGTTTTGTTGACTGCTGGAGTAGCACCTGATGATTATGTGACGACTCCATTGCCCAAGGATGATCCTCTAGGACACTTGTACCATCAGATGTCATCAGTCAACAGAGTTTTTTAACTCTCCTGCTATCTTCTCATCATTTTTCTTCTTTGTACCCAGATTCCACACCCTACGGGGAATTGTAATAAGTGATGCTAGTATGATGTTTCTTGAATTTGTAACAAGCCTAGGATGTGGGGCTCGATCAGCAAACGAGTACACCTTGGAGTGTTTTTTTTATCCGGTTAATTATCCCTTCTTTTCCCTTCTTTTTTAGAGGCGGATAATTCTCTGGATTTTTTCACTCGTGCACACCCCAAAACCGAGGTGACGATTTGAAGGTTGAGCCCCTGACGCATCTTAGTGTCTAGGGTCAATGTATATTACCATACTAGATCACACGAAAAGTTTCGTGGAATTTGGCTAGGTCTAAGTAGGATTTTTTAATAGTAAAAAATTTCCCGCAAAACGGGATTTTTTAATTATTTTTTATGTAAAGGCATAAATAAGTGGCTTTAGGAGATGTCTGAGGCGTATGACCAGTCGAAATTCATCCTCAGAGGCCCAGCATTCTCCTAGAGCCTACTTTGGGGGTCAAAAAATGACTCGGAGTCCCTCAAAAGGCGATTTTTCCAGTGACAGTGGCAAAAATGAAGAAAAAATTCAAAAAAATGAATAATTGGTAAAATTTATAAATTTTTCCCAAGTCAAAATAAGTCAAATTTTGACATGGAAGTCAAGCAGAGGATCAAGGGTAATGTGGCAAGCAATGTGGGGCCCACCACATAAAGTTTCAACTCAAGTCAACTCAAAGTCAAAAAAAGTCAAAGTCAAAGTCAAAGTCAAAGTTGAAGTCATGAGGCAAATGGAATATCAAAGTATAACTTTGATTTAATTTTTGAGAAAATATTATAAGGTTGAGACATTATTATAATCTAAGTTAAAGTGGGACCCCACAGCCCATCGAAAAAGGCACATGCTCATTTGAAACGTATTACTTAACCCAGCAAATATGCAGCCCGTACGGCAGTCAAACAGCAGCCCACTCACAGCATGTTACGGTCAGCAAGTCAACGAAGGTATTTAACGCAGTTATATTTCAGCAATACGTTGGCAATAAAGGGAGCCACATGGGCAATGCATTTAACGTGGGCCACAGCAGTTAACGTAATGTCTACAGCAGTTACGTGGATATCTCCAGCAAGTTAACGCAGGTTCAGCAACATGTTACGCTGGTAGATTGCAATATATTCCAGCATATAACTCAACAAGTTTACAAGTCACGTGAACAGCAGTTAAGGTATAGTTAAGGCATATGCAACAGCAATTACGTGAGTTATCAGCAGTTCATTGGCAGCCAAAATAAACAGCAGTTTACAGGCATTTAGATCAGCATTGCCACATGCATATGTGCCCACAACCAGCCAATCTCATACACAGCAGTTATCAGCAGTTCAAAGGCAGCCATACAGCAGTCCTCTAAGCCACTTGTCATTTCATTTTTTCATTGGGATCTTCACCTGATTGCCACTTGTCATTGGAATTTGCCTTGGGATTGTCTCCCATTTTCCTATTTATATGAGCCTTGTG